>JAPDOI010001330.1:0-92500 GCA_029168955.1 Aplectana chamaeleonis
CAGGACATCATAGAAAGTGTGCAGGACCATAGTGGGAGAGTGCAGGACATTATGGAACGTGTGCAGGACATTAGTGGGAGTGTGCAGGACATCATAGAAAGTGTGCAGGACATTAGTGGGAGTATGCTTGACATCATAGAAAGTGTGCAGGACCACAGTAGGAGTGTGCAGGACATCATAGAAAGTGTGCAGGACCTCAGTAGGAGTGTGCAGGACATCATAGAAAGTGTGCAGCACAATAGTGGGGATGTGCAGGATATCATAGGAAGTGTGCAGGACATCAGTGGGAGTGTGCCGGGTATCATGGAAAGTGTGCAGGACATTAGTGGGAGTGTGCAGGACATCATCGAAAGTGTGCGTAACTATAGTAGGAGTGTGCAGGACATCATAGAAAGTGTGCAGGACCATAGTAGGAGTGTGCAGGACATCATAGAAAATGAGCAGGACCTCAGTAGGAGTGTGCAGGACATTATAGAAAGTGTGCAGGACCATAGTAGGAGTGTGCAGGACATCATAGAAACTGTGCAGGACATTAGTGGGAATGTGCAGGACATCATAGAAAGTGTGCAGCACAATAGTGGGGATGTGCAGGATATCATAGGAAGTGTGCAGGACATCAGTGGGAGTGTGCCGGGTATCATGGAAAGTGTGCAGGACATTAGTGGGAGTGTGCAGGACATCAAAGAAAGTGTGCAGGACAATAGTGGGGGTGTGCCGGGTATCATGGAAAGTGTGCAGGACATTAGTGGGAGTGTGCAGGACATCATAGAAAGTGTGCAGGACCATAGCAGGAGGAAGCAGGACATTATGGAACGTGTGCAGGACCATAGTGGGAGAGTGCAGGACATTATGGAACGTGTGCAGGACATTAGTGGGAGTGTGCAGGACATCATAGAAAGTGTGCAGGACATTAGTGGGAGTATGCTTGACATCATAGAAAGTGTGCAGGACCACAGTAGGAGTGTGCAGGACATCATAGAAAGTGTGCAGGACCTCAGTAGGAGTGTGCAGGACATCATAGAAAGTGTGCAGGACAATAGTGGGGATGTGCAGGACATCATAGAATGTGTGCAGGACCATAGTAGGAGTGCGCAGGACATCATAGGAAGTGTGCAGGACATTAGTGGGAGTGTGCAGGACATCATATAAAGCGCGTAGGACTTTAGTGGGAGTGTGCAGGACATCAAAGAAAGTGTGCAGGACAATAGTGGGGGTGTGCCGGGTATCATGGAAAGTGTGCAGGACATTAGTGGGAGTGTGCAGGACATCATAGAAAGTGTGCAGGACCATAGCAGGAGGAAGCAGGACATTATGGAACGTGTGCAGGACCATAGTGGGAGAGTGCAGGACATTATGGAACGTGTGCAGGACCATAGTGGGAGAGTGCAGGACATTACGGAACGTGTGCAGGACATTAGTGGGAGTGTGCAGAACATCATAGAAAGTGTGCATGACCATAGTAGGAGTGTGCAGCACATTATGGAACGTGTGCAGGACCACAGTAGGAGTGTGCAGGACATCATAGAAAGTGTGCAGGACCTCAGTAGGAGTGTGCAGGACATCATAGAAAGTGTGCAGGACATTAGTGGGGATGTGCAGGACATCATAGAAAGTGTGCAGGACCATCAGTGGGAGTGTGCAGGACATCATAGAAAGTGTGCAGGACATTAGTGGGAGTGTGCAGGACATCATAGAAAGTGTGCAGGACCATAGTGGGAGTGTGCAGGACATCATAGAAAGTGTGCAGGACATTAGTAGGAGTGTGCAGGACATCATAGAAAGTGTGCAGGACCATAGTAGGAGTGTGCAGGACATCATAGAAAGTGTGCAGGACAATAGTGGGGTGTGCAGGACATCATAGGAAAGTGTGCAGGACATTAGTGGGAGTGTGCAGGACATCATAGAAAGTGTGCAGGACATTAGTGGGAGTGTGCAGGACATCATAGAAAGTGTGCAGGACCATAGTAGGAGTGTGCAGGACATCATAGAAAGTGTGCAGGACCATAGTAGGGATGCAGGACATCATAGAAAGTGTGCAGGACCATAGTGGGAGTGTGCAGGACATCATAGAAAGTGTGCAGGACATTAGTGGGAGTGTGCAGGACATCATAGAAAGTGTGCAGGACATTAGTGGGAGTGTGCAGGACATCATAGAAAGTGTGCAGGACCATAGTAGGAGTGTGCAGGACATCATAGAACGTGTGCAGGACATTAGTGGGAGTGTGCAGGACATCATAGAAAGTGTGCAGGACATCAGTAGAAAGTGTGCAGGACATTAGTGGGAGTGTGCAGGACATCATAGAAAGTGTGCAGGACATTAGTGGGAGTGTGCAGGACATCATAGAAAGTGTGCAGGACCATAGTGGGAGTGTGCAGGACATCATAGAAAGTGTGCAGGACCATAGTAGGAGTGTGCAGGACATCATAGAAAGTGTGCAGGACCCCAGTAGGGGTGTGCAGGATGTCATAGAAAGTGTGCAGGACATTAGTGGGAGTGTGCAGGACATCATAGAAAGTGTGCACGATCCAAGTGGGCAAGGGCAGGACATCATGGAACGTGTGGAGTTCCATATTAGGGGTGTGCAGGACATCATAGAAAGTGTGCAGGACAATAGTGGGAGAGTGTGCAGGACATCATAGAAAGTGTGCAGGACCATAGTAGGAGTGTGCAGGACATCATAGAAAGTGTGCAGGACATCAGTAGGAGTGTGCAGGACATCATAGAAAGTGTGCAGGACATTAGTGGGAGTGTGCAGGACATCATAGAAAGTGTGCAGGACCATAGTGGGAGTGTGCAGGACATCATGGAAAGTGTGCAGGACATTAGTGGGAGTGTGCAGGACATCATAGAAAGTGTGCAGGACCATAGTGGGAGGTGCAGGACATCATAGAAAGTGTGCAGGACATTAGTGGGAGTGTGCAGGACATCATAGAAAGTGTGCAGGACATTAGTGGGAGTGTGCAGGACATCATAGAAAGTGTGCAGGACCATAGTAGGAGTGTGCAGGACATCATAGAAAGTGTGCAGGACATTAGTGGGAGTGTGCAGGACATCATAGAAAGTGTGCAGGACATTAGTGGGAGTGTGCAGGAAATCATAGAAAGTCTGAAGGACATTAGTGGGAGTGTGCCGGACATCATGGAATGTGCGCAGGACATTAGTGGGAGTGTGCAGGAAATCATAGAAAGTGTGCAGGACATTAGTGGGAGTGTGCAGGAAATCATAGAAAGGGGGAAGGACAGTAGTAGGAGTGTGCAGGACATCATAGAAAGTGTGCAGGACCATAGTGGGAGTGTGCAGGACATCATAGAAGTGTGCAGGACATTAGTGGGAGTGTGCAGGACATCATAGAAAGTGTGCAGGACATTAGTGGGAGTGTGCAGGACATCATAGAAAGTGTGCAGGACATTAGTGGGCGTGCGCAGGACGTCATAGAATGTGTGCAGGACATTAGTGGGAGTGTGCAGGAAGTCAAAGAAAGTGTGCAGGACATTAGTGGGAGTGTGCAGGAAATCATAGAAAGTGTGCAGGACATTAGTGGGAGTGTGCAGGAAATCATAGAAAGTGTGAAGGACATTAGTGGGAGTGTGCAGGACATCATAGAAAGAGTGCAGGACATTAGTGGGAGTGTGCAGGACATCATAGAAAGTGTGCAGGACCATAGTGGGAGTGTGCAGGACATCATAGAAAGTGTGCAGGACATTAGTGGGAGTGTGCAGGACATCATAGAAAGTGTGCAGGACATTAGTGGGAGTGTGCAGGACATCATAGAAAGTGTGCAGGACATTAGTGGGAGTGTGCAGGACATCATAGAAAGTGTGCAGGACCATAGTGGGAGTGTGCAGGACATCATAGAAAGTGTGCAGGACATTAGTGGGAGTGTGCAGAACATCATAGAAAGTGTGCATGACCATAGTAGGAGTGTGCAGGACATCATAGATAGTGTGCAGGACCTCAGTAGGAGTGTGCAGGAGATCAGAGAAAGTGTGCAGGACAATAGCGGGGGATGTGCAGGACATCATAGGAAGTGTGCAGGACATTAGTGGGAGTGTGCAGGACATCATAGAAAGTGTGCAGGACATTAGTGGGAGTATGCTTGACATCATAGAAAGTGTGCAGGACCACAGTAGGAGTGTGCAGGACATCATAGAAAGTGTGCAGGACATCATAGGAAGTGTGCAGGACATTAGTGGGAGTGTGCAGAACATCACAGAAAGTGTGCAGGACCATAGTGGGAGAGTGCAGGACATCATAGGAAAGTGTGCAGGACCTTAGTAGGAGTGTGCAGGACATTATAGAAAGTGTGCAGGACATTAGTGGGAGTGTGCAGGACATCATAGAAAGTGTGCAGGACCATAGCGGGAGGAAGCAGGACATTATGGAACGTGTGCAGGACAATAGTGGGGATGTGCAGGACATCATAGAATGTGTGCAGGACCATAGTAGGAGTGCGCAGGACATCATAGGAAGTGTGCAGGACATTAGTGGGAGTGTGCAGGACCATAGTAGGAGAGTGCAGGACATCATAGAAAGTGTGCAGGACCATAGCAGGAGGAAGCAGGACATTATGGAACGTGTGCAGGACATTAGTGGGAGTGTGCAGGACATCATAGAAAGTGTGCAGGACATTAGTGGGAGTATGCTTGACATCATAGAAAGTGTGCAGGACATCAGTGGGAGTGTGCCGGGTATCATGGAAAGTGTGCAGGACATTAGTGGGAGTGTGCAGGACATCATAGAAAGTGTGCAGGACCATAGTAGGAGTGCGCAGGACATCATAGGAAGTGTGCAGGACATCAGTGGGAGTGTGCCGGGTATCATGGAAAGTGTGCAGGACATTAGTGGGAGTGTGCAGGACATCAAAGAAAGTGTGCAGGACAATAGTGGGAGTATGCTTGACATCATAGAAAGTGTGCAGGACCTCAGTAGGAGTGTGCAGGACATCATAGAAAGTGTGCAGGACAATAGCGGGGGATGTGCAGGACATCATAGGAAGTGTGCAGGACAGCAGTGGGAGTGTGCAGAACGTCATAGAAAGTGTGCATAACTATAGTAGGAGTGTGCAGGACATCATAGAAAGTGTGCAGGACATTAGTGGGAGTGTGCAGGACATCATAGATAGTGTGCAGGACCTCAGTAGGAGTGTGCAGGAGATCAGAGAAAGTGTGCAGGACATTAGTGGGAGTGTGCAGGACATCATAGAAAGTGTGCAGGACATTAGTGGGAGTGTGCAGGACATCATAGGAGTGTGCAGGACATCATGGAAAGTGTGCAGGACATTAGTGGGAGTCTGCAGGACGTCATAGAAAGTGTGCAGGACATTGGTGAGAGTGGGCAGGACATCATAGAAAGTGAGCAGGACCATAGTAGGAGTGTGCAGGACATCATGGAAAGTGTGCAGGACCTCAGTGGGAGTGTGCAGGACATCATAGAAAGTGTGCAGGACCATAGTAGGAGTGTGCAGGACATCATAGAAAGTGTGCAGGACATTAGTGGGAGTGTGCAGGACATCATAGATAGTGTGCAGGACCTAGTGTGCCGGACATTAGTGTAAGTGAGCAGGACATCATTGGAAGTGTGCAGGACATTAGTGGGAGTGTGCAGAACATCATAGAAAGTGTGCATGACCATAGTAGGAGTGTGCAGGACATCATAGATAGTGTGCAGGACCTCAGTAGGAGTGTGCAGGAGATCATAGAAAGTGTGCATGACCATAGTAGGAGTGTGCAGAACGTCATAGAAAGTGTGCATAACTATAGTAGGAGTGTGCAGGACATCATAGAAAGTGTGCAGGACATTAGTGGGAGTGTGCAGAACATCACAGAAAGTGTGCAGGACCATAGTGGGAGAGTGCAGGACATTATGGAACGTGTGCAGGACATTAGTGGGAGTGTGCAGGACATCATAGAAAGTGTGCAGGACATTAGTGGGAGTGTGCAAAACGTCATAGAAAGTGTGCATAACTATAGTAGGAGTGTGCAGGACATCATAGAAAGTGTGCAGGACCTCAGTGGGAGGTGCAGGACATCATAGAAAGTGTGCAGGACCTCAGTAGGAGTGTGCAGGACATTAGTGGGAGTGTGCAGGACATCATAGAAAGTGTGCAGGACATTAGTGGGAGTGTGCAGGACATCATAGAAAGTGTGCAGGACATTAGTGGGAGTGTGCAGGACATCATAGAAAGTGTGCAGGACATTAGTGGGAGTGTGCAGGACATCATAGAAAGTGTGCAGGACCATAGTAGGAGTGTGCAGGACATCATAGTGGGAGTGTGCAGGACATTATAGGAAGTGTGCAGGACCATAGTGGGAGTGTGCAGGACATCATAGAAAGTGTGCAGGACATTAGTGGGAGTGTGCAGGACATCATAGAAAGTGTGCAGGACATTAGTGGGAGTGTGCAGGACATCATAGAAAGTGTGCAGGACCATAGCGGGAGGAAGCAGGACATTATAGAAAGTGTGCAGGACCGTAGTAGGAGTGTGCAGGACATCATAGGAAGTGTGCAGGACATTAGTGGGAGTGTGCAGAACATCAAAGAAAGTGTGCAGGACAATAGTGGGGGTGTGCAGGACATCATAGAAAGTGTGCAGGACCATAGTAGGAGTGTGCAGGACATCATAGAAAATGAGCAGGACCTCAGTAGGAGTGCGCAGGACATCATAGGAAGTGTGCAGGACATTAGTGGGGGTGTGCCGGGTATCATGGAAAGTGTGCAGGACATTAGTGGGAGTGTGCAGGACATCATAGAAAGTGTGCAGGACCATAGCGGGAGGAAGCAGGACATCAAAGGAAGTGTGCAGGACATTAGTGGGGGTGTGCAGGACATCATATAAAGCGCGTAGGACTTTAGTGGGAGTGTGCAGGACATCAAAGAAAGTGTGCAGGACAATAGTGGGAGTGTGCAGGACATCATAGAAAGTGTGCAGGACCATAGCAGGAGGAAGCAGGACATCATAGAAAGTGTGCAGGACATTAGTGGGAGTGTGCAGGACATCATAGAAAGTGTGCAGGACCATAGTGGGAGTGTGCAGGACATCATAGAAAGTGTGCAGGACATCAGTAGGAGTGTGCAGGACATCATAGAAAGTGTGCAGGACATTAGTGGGAGTGTGCAGGACATCATAGAAAGTGTGCAGGACCATAGTAGGAGTGTGCAGGACATCATAGAAACTGTGCAGGACATTAGTGGGAATGTGCAGGACATCATAGATAGTGTGCAGGACATCAGTGGGAGTGTGCAGAACATCATAGAAAGTGTGCAGGACCATAGTGGGAGTGTGCAGGACATCATGGAAAGTGTGCAGGACATTAGTGGGAGTGTGCAGAACATCATAGAAAGTGTGCATGACCATAGTAGGAGTGTGCAGCACATTATGGAACGTGTGCAGGACATTAGTGGGAGTGTGCAGGAGATCATAGAATGTGTGCAGGACCATAGTAGGAGAGTGGAGGACATCATAGAAAGTGTGCAGGACATTAGTGGGAGTGTGCAGGACATCATAGAAAGTGTGCAGGACATTAGTGGGAGTGTGCAGGACATCACAGAAAGTGTGCAGGACCATAGTGGGAGAGTGCAGGACATCATGGAACGTGTGCAGGACATTAGTGGGAGTGTGCAGGACATCATAGAAAGTGTGCAGGACATTAGTGGGAGTGTGCAGGACATCATAGAAAGTGTGCAGGACATTAGTGGGAGTATGCTTGACATCATAGAAAGTGTGCAGGACCACAGTAGGAGTGTGCAGGACATCATAGAAAGTGTGCAGGACCTCAGTAGGAGTGTGCAGGACATCATAGAATGTGTGCAGGACCATAGTAGGAGTGCGCAGGACATCATAGGAAGTGTGCAGGACATTAGTGGGAGTGTGCAGGACATCATAGAAAATGAGCAGGACCTTAGTAGGAGTGTGCAGGACAATATAGAAAGTGTGCAAGACATTAGTGAGGGTGTGCAGGACATCATAGAAAGTGTGCAGGACAATAGTGGGAGTGTGCAGGACATCATAGAAAGTGTGCAGGACCATAGTGGGAGTGTGCAGGACATCATAGAAAGTGTGCAGGACCATAGTGGGAGTGTGCAGGACATCATAGAAAGTGTGCAGGACCATAGTAGGAGTGTGCAGGACATCATAGAAAGTGTGCAGGACATTAGTGGGAGTGTGCAGGACATCATAGAAAGTGTGCAGGACCATAGTAGGAGTGTGCAGGACATCATAGAAAGTGTGCAGGACATTAGTGGGAGTGTGCAGGACATCATAGAAAGTGTGCAGGACCATAGTGGGAGTGTGCAGGACATCATAGAAAGTGTGCAGGACCATAGTGGGAGTGTGCAGGACATCATAGAAAGTGTGCAGGACATTAGTGGGAGTGTGCAGGACATCATAGAAAGTGTGCAGGACCATAGTGGGAGAGTGCAGGACATTATGGAACGTGTGCAGGACATTAGTGGAAGTGTGCAGGACATGATAGAAAGTGTGCAGGACATTAGTGGGAGTGTGCAGGACATGATAGAATGTGTGCAGGACCATAGTAAGAGTGCGCAGGACATCATAGGAAGTGTGCAGGACATTAGTGGGAGTGTGCAGAACATCAAAGAAAGTGTGCAGGACAATAGTGGGAGTGTGCAGGACATCATAGAAAGTGTGCAGGACATTAGTGGGAGTGTGCAGGACATCATAGAAAGTGTGCAGGACCTTAGTAGGAGTGTGCAGGACATCATAGAAAGTGTGCAGGACATTAGTGGGAGTGTGCAGGACATCATAGAAAGTGTGCAGGACATTAGTGGGAGTGTGCAGGACATCATAGAAAGTGTGCAGGACCATAGTGGGAGTGTGCAGGACATCATAGAAAGTGTGCAGGACATTAGTGGGAGTGTGCAGGACATCATAGAAAGTGTGCAGGACATTAGTGGGAGTGTGCAGGACATCATATAAAGTGTGCAGGACATTAGTGGGAGTATGCTTGACATCATAGAAAGTGTGCAGGGCCACAGTGGGAGTGTGCAGGACATCATAGATTGAGTGCAGGACCTCAGTAGGAGTGTGCAGGACATCATAGAAGGTGTGCAGGACAATAGCGGGGGATGTGCAGGACATCATAGGAAGTGTGCAGGACATCAGTGGGAGTGTGCAGAACGTCATAGAAAGTGTGCGTAACTATAGTAGGAGTGTGCAGGACATCATAGAAAGTGTGCAGGACCATAGTAGGAGTGTGCAGAACATCATAGAAAGTGTGCATGACCATAGTAGGAGTGTGCAGCACATTATGGAACGTGTGCAGGACATTAGTGGGAGTGTGCAGGACATCATAGAATGTGTGCAGGACCATAGTAGGAGCGTGGAGGGCATCACAGAAAGTGTGCAGGACCATAGTGGGAGAGTGCAGGACATCATGGAACGTGTGCAGGACATTAGTGGGAGTGTGCAGGACATCATAGAAAGTGTGCAGGACATCAGTGGAAGTGTGCAGAACGTCATAGAAAGTGTGCATAACTATAGTAGGAGTGTGCAGGACATCATAGAAAGTGTGCAGGACATCATAGGAAGTGTGCAGGACATTAGTGGGAGTGTGCAGAACATCACAGAAAGTGTGCAGGACCATAGTGGGAGAGTGCAGGACATTATGGAACGTGTGCAGGACATTAGTGGGAGTGTGCAGGACATCATAGAAAGTGTGCAGGACATTAGTGGGAGTATGCTTGACATCATAGAAAGTGTGCAGGACCACAGTAGGAGTGTGCAGGACATCATAGAAAGTGTGCAGGACCTCAGTAGGAGTGTGCAGGACATCATAGAAAGTGTGCAGGACCTCGGTAATAGTGTGCCGGACATTAGTGTAAGTGAGCAGGACATCATAGGAAGTGTGCAGGACATTAGTGGGAGTGTGCAGGACATCATAGAAAGTGTGCAGGACCATAGTAGGAGTGTGCAGGACATCATAGAAAATGAGCAGGACCTCAGTAGGAGTGTGCAGGACATTATAGAAAGTGTGCAGGACCATAGTAGGAGTGTGCAGGACATCATAGAAACTGTGCAGGACATTAGTGGGAATGTGCAGGACATCATAGATAGTGTGCAGGACCATAGTGTGCCGGAGTGAGCAGGACATCATAGGAAGTGTGCAGGACATTAGTGGGAGTGTGCAGAACATCAAAGAAAGTGTGCAGGACAATAGTGGGGGTGTGCAGGACATCATAGAAAGTGTGCAGGACCATAGTAGGAGTGTGCAGGACATCATAGAAAGTGTGCAGGACATTAGTGGGAGTGTGCAGGACATTATGGAACGTGTGCAGGACATTAGTGGAAGTGTGCAGGACATTATGGAACGTGTGCAGGACCATAGTAGGAGAGTTCAGGACATCATAGAAAGTGTGCAGGACCATAGTAGGAGTGTGCAGGACATCATAGAAAATGAGCAGGACCTAAGTAGAAGTGTGCAGGACATTGTAGGAAGTGTGCAGGACATCATAGAAACTGTGCAGGACATTAATGGGAGTGTGCAGGACATTATGGAACGTGTGCAGGACATTAGTGGGAGTGTGCAGGACATCATAGAAAGTGTGCATAACTATAGTAGGAGTGTGCAGGACATCATAGAAAGTGTGCAGGACCATAGTAGGGTGTGCAGGACATCATAGAAAGTGTGCAGGACCATAGTGGGAGTGTGCAGGACATCATAGAAAGTGTGCAGGACCATAGTGGGAGTGTGCAGGACATCATAGAAAGTGTGCAGGACATTAGTGTAAGTGAGCAGGACATTATGGAACGTGTGCAGCACAATAGTGGGGATGTGCAGGACATCATAGAATGTGTGCAGGACCATAGTAGGAGTGCGCAGGACATCATATAAAGCGCGTAGGACTTTAGTGGGAGTGTGCCGGGTATCATGGAAAGTGTGCAGGACATTAGTGGGATTGTGCAGGACATCAAAGAAAGTGTGCAGGACAATAGTGGGGGTGTGCAGGATATCATAGAAAGTGTGCAGGACCATAGTAGGAGTGTGCAGGACATCATAGAAAGTGTGCAGGACCTCAGTAGGAGTGTGCAGGACATCATAGAAAGTGTGCAGCACAATAGTGGGGATGTGCAGGACATCATGGAAAGTGTGCAGGACATTAGTGGGAGTGTGCAGGACATCAAAGAAAGTGTGCAGGACAATAGTGGGAGTGTGCCGGGTATCATGTAAAGTGTGCAGGACCATAGCAGGAGGAAGCAGGACATTATGGAACGTGTGCAGGACCATAGTGGGAGAGTGCAGGACATTATGGAACGTGTGCAGGACATTAGTGGGAGTGTGCAGGACATCATAGAAAGTGTGCAGGACATTAGTGGGAGTATGCTTGACATCATAGAAAGTGTGCAGGACCACAGTAGGAGTGTGCAGGACATCATAGAAAGTGTGCAGGACCTCAGTAGGAGTGTGCAGGACATCATAGAAAGTGTGCAGCACAATAGTGGGGATGTGCAGGACATCATAGGAAGTGTGCAGGACATCAGTGGGAGTGTGCAGGACATCATAGAAAGTGTGCAGGACATTAGTGGGAGTGTGCAGAACATCATAGAAAGTGTGCATAACTATAGTAGGAGTGTGCAGGACAACATAGAAAGTGTGCAGGACCATAGTAGGAGTGTGCAGGACATCATAGAAAATGAGCAGGACCTTAGTAGGAGTGTGCAGGACATTATAGAAAGTGTGCAGGACATTAGTGAGGGTGTGCAGGATATTAGTGGGAGTGTGCAGGACATTATGGAACGTGTGCAGGACATTAGTGGAAGTGTGCAGGACATTATGGAACGTGTGCAGGACCATAGTAGGAGAGTGCAGGACATCATAGAAAGTGTGCAGGACCATAGTAGGAGTGTGCAGGACATCATAGAAAGTGAGCAGGACCTCAGTAGGAGTGTGCAGGACATCATAGAAAGTGTGCAGTACAATAGTGGGGATGTGCAGGATATCATAGGAAGTGTGCAGGACATTATGGAACGTGTGCAGGACATTAGTGGAAGTGTGCAGGACATTATGGAACGTGTGCAGGACCATAGTAGGAGAGTTCAGGACATCATAGAAAGTGTGCAGGACCATAGTAGGAGTGTGCAGGACATCATAGAAAATGAGCAGGACCTTAGTAGGAGTGTGCAGGACATTATAGAAAGTGTGCAAGACATTAGTGAGGGTGTGCAGGATATTAGTGGGAGTGTGCAGGACATTATGGAACGTGTGCAGGACAATAGTGGGAGTGTGCAGGACATCATAGAAAGTGTGCAGGACCATAGTAGGAGTGTGCAGCACATTATGGAACGTGTGCAGGACATTAGTGGGAGTGTGCAGGACATCAAAGAAAGTGTGCAGGACAATAGTGGGGGTGTGCCGGGTATCATGGAAAGTGTGCAGGACATTAGTGGGAGTGTGCAGGACATCATAGAAAGTGTGCAGGACCATAGCAGGAGGAAGCAGGACATTATGGAACGTGTGCAGGACCATAGTGGGAGAGTGCAGGACATTATGGAACGTGTGCAGGACATTAGTGGGAGTGTGCAGGACATCATAGAAAGTGTGCAGGACATTAGTGGGAGTATGCTTGACATCATAGAAAGTGTGCAGGACCACAGTAGGAGTGTGCAGGACATCATAGAAAGTGTGCAGGACCTCAGTAGGAGTGTGCAGGACATCATAGAAAGTGTGCAGCACAATAGTGGGGATGTGCAGGACATCATAGGAAGTGTGCAGGACAATAGTGGGGATGTGCAGGACATCATAGGAAGTGTGCAGTGTGCAGGACAACATAGAATGTGTGCAGGACCATAGTAGGAGTGTGCAGGACATCATAGAAAATGAGCAGGACCTTAGTAGGAGTGTGCAGGACATTATAGAAAGTGTGCAGGACATTAGTGAGGGTGTGCAGGATATCATATAGTGTGCAGGATATTAGTGGGAGTGTGCAGGACATTATGGAACGTGTGCAGGACATTAGTGGAAGTGTGCAGGACATTATGGAACGTGTGCAGGACCATAGTAGGAGAGTGCAGGACATCATAGAAAGTGTGCAGGACCATAGTAGGAGTGTGCAGGACATCATAGAAAGTGTGCAGGACATCAGTGGGAGTGTGCAGAACATCATAGAAAGTGTGCAGGACATTAGTGGGAGTGTGCAGGACATCATAGAAACTGTGCAGGACATTAGTGGGAATGTGCAGGACATCATAGAAAGTGTGCAGGACCATTGTAGGAGTGTGCAGGACATCATAGAAACTGTGCAGGACATTAATGGGAGTGTGCAGGACATTATAGAAAGTGTGCAGGACCATAGTAGGAGTGTGCAGGACATCATAGAAAGTGTGCAGGACATTAGTGGGAGTGTGCAGGACATCATAGAAAGTGTGCAGGACCATAGTGGGAGTGTGCAGGACATCATAGAAAGTGTGCAGGACCATAGTAGGAGTGTGCAGGACATCATAGGAAGTGTGCAGGACAGCAGTGGGAGTGTGCAGAACGTCATAGAAAGTGTGCATAACTATAGTAGGAGTGTGCAGGACATCATAGAAACTGTGCAGGACATTAATGGGAGTGTGCAGGACATTATGGAACGTGTGCAGGACATTAGTGGGAGTGTGCAGGACATCATAGAAAATGAGCAGGACCTCAGTAGGAGTGTGCAGGACATCATAGAAAGTGTGCAGCACAATAGTGGGGATGTGCAGGACATCATAGGAAGTGTGCAGGACATCAGTGGGAGTGTGCAGAACATCATAGAAAGTGTGCATAACTATAGTAGGAGTGTGCAGGACAAAATAGAATGTGTGCAGGACCATAGTAGGAGTGTGCAGGACATTATAGAAAGTGTGCAGGACATTAGTGAGGGTGTGCAGGATATTAGTGGGAGTGTGCAGGACATCATAGGAAGTGTGCAGGACATCAGTGGGAGTGTGCAGAACGTCATAGAAAGTGTGCGTAACTATAGTAGGAGTGTGCAGGACATCATAGAAAGTGTGCAGGACCATAGTAGGAGTGTGCAGGACATCATAGAAAATGAGCAGGACCTCAGTAGGAGTGTGCAGGACATTATAGAAAGTGTGCAGGACCATAGTAGGAGTGTGCAGGACATCATAGAAAATGAGCAGGACCTCAGTAGGAGTGTGCAGGACATTATAGAAAGTGTGCAGGACCATAGTAGGAGTGTGCAGGACATCATAGAAACTGTGCAGGACATTAGTGGGAATGTGCAGGACATCATAGATAGTGTGCAGGACCTCGGTAATAGTGTGCCGGACATTAGTGTAAGTGAGCAGGACATCATAGGAAGTGTGCAGGACATTAGTGGGAGTGTGCAGAACATCATAGAAAGTGTGCATGACCATAGTAGGAGTGTGCAGCACATTATGGAACGTGTGCAGGACATTAGTGGGAGTGTGCAGGACATCATAGAATGTGTGCAGGACCATAGTAGGAGTGCGCAGGACATCATAGGAAGTGCGCAGGACATTAGTGGGAGTGTGCAGAACATCATAGAAAGTGTGCATGACCATAGTAGGAGTGTGCAGGACATCATAGAAAATGAGCAGGACCTCAGTAGGAGTGTGCAGGACATTATAGAAAGTGTGCAGGACCACAGTAGGAGTGTGCAGGACATCATAGAAAGTGTGCAGGACCTCAGTAGGAGTGTGCAGGACATCATAGAAAGTGTGCAGCACAATAGTGGGGATGTGCAGGATATCATAGGAAGTGTGCAGGACCATAGTGGGAGTGTGCAGGACATCATGGAAAGTGAGCAGTACAATAGTGGGAGTGTGCAGGACATCATAGAAAGTGTGCACGACATCATAGGAAGTGTGCAGGACATTAGTGGGAGTGTGCAGAACATCAAAGAAAGTGTGCAGGACAATAGTGGGGGTGTGCAGGACATTATAGAAAGTGTGCATGACCATAGTAGGAGTGTGCAGCACATTATGGAACGTGTGAAGGACATTAGTGGGAGTGTGCAGGACATCATGGGAGTGTGCAGGACATTAGTGGAGTGTGCAGGACATCATAGAAAGTGTGCAGGACCATAGTGGGAGTGTGCAGGACATCATAGAAAGTGTGCAGGACCTCAGTAGGAGTGTGCAGGACATCATGGAAAGTGTGCAGGACATTAGTGGGAGTGTGCAGGACATCATAGAAAGTGTGCAGGACATTAGTGGGAGTGTGCAGGACATTAGTGGGAGTGTGCAGGACATCATAGAATGTGTGCAGGACCATAGTAGGAGTGCGCAGGACATCATAGGAAGTGTGCAGGACATTAGTGGGAGTGTGCAGGACATCATATAAAGCGCGTAGGACTTTAGTGGGAGTGTGCCGGGTATCATGGAAAGTGTGCAGGACATTAGTGGGAGTGTGCAGGACATCAAAGAAAGTGTGCAGGACAATAGTGGGAGTATGCTTGACATCATAGAAAGTGTGCATGACCATAGTAGGAGCGTGGAGGACATCACAGAAAGTGTGCAGGACCATAGTGGGAGAGTGCAGGACATTATGGAACGTGTGCAGGACATTAGTGGGAGTGTGCAGGACATCATATAAAGTGTGCAGGACCATAGTAGGAGCGTGGAGGGCATCATAGAAAGTGTGCAGTACAATAGCGGGGGATGTGCAGGACATCATAGGAAGTGTGCAGGACCTCAGTAGGAGTGTGCAGGACATTATAGAAAGTGTGCAGGACCGTAGTAGGAGTGTGCAGGACATCATAGAAACTGTGCAGGACATTAGTGGGAATGTGCAGGACATCATAGAAAATGAGCAGGACCTCAGTAGGAGTGTGCAGGACATTATAGAAAGTGTGCAGGACCGTAGTAGGAGTGTGCAGGACATTAGTGGGAGTGTGCTGGACATCATAGAAAGAGTGCAGGACATTAGTGTGAGTATGCTTGACATCATAGAAAGTGTGCAGGACAATAGCGGGGGATGTGCAGGACATCATAGGAAGTGTGCAGGACCTCAGTAGGAGTGTGCAGGACATTATAGAAAGTGTGCAGGACCGTAGTAGGAGTGTGCAGGACCATATTAGGAGTGTGCAGGACATTATAGAAAGTGTGCAGGACCACAGTAGGAGTGTGCAGGACATTATAGAAAGTGTGCAGGACCTCAGTAGGAGTGTGCAGGACATCATAGAAAGTGTGCAGGACATTAGTGGGAGTGTGCAGGACATCATAGAAAGTGTGCAGGACCATAGTAGGAGTGTGCAGGACATCATAGAAAGTGTGCAGGACCATAGTGGGAGTGTGCAGGACATCATAGAAAGTGTGCAGGACAATAGTGGGAGTGTGCAGGACATCATAGAAAGTGTGCAGGACCATAGTAGGAGAGTGCAGGACATCATGGAACGTGTGCAGGACATTAGTAGGAGTGTGCAGGACATCATAGAAAGTGTGCAGGACCATAGTAGGAGTGTGCAGGACATCATAGAAAGTGTGCAGGACAATAGTGGGAGTGTGCAGGACATCATAGAAAGTGTGCAGGACATTAGTGGTTGTGCAGGACATCATAGAAAGTGTGCAGGACCATAGTGGGAGTGTGCAGGACATTATTGAACATGTGCAGGACATTAGTGGGAGTGTGCAGGACATCATAGAAAGTGTGCAGGACATTAGTGGGAGTGTGCAGGACATCATAGAAAGTGTGCAGGACATTAGTGGGAGTGTGCAGGACATCATAGAAAGTGTGCAGGACCTCAGTAGAGGTGTGCAGGACATCATAGGAAGTGTGCAGGACATTAGTGGGAGTGTGCAGGACATCATAGAAAGTGTGCAGGACCTCAGTGGGAGTGTGCAGGACATCAGAGAAAGTGTGCAGGACATTAGTGGGAGTGTGCAGGACATCATAGAAAGTGTGCAGGACATTGGTGGGAGTGTGCAGGACATAGTAGGAGTGTGCAGGACATTATGGAACGTGTGCAGGACATTAGTGGAAGTGTGCAGGACATTATGGAACGTGTGCAGGACCATAGTGGGGGTGTGCAGGACATCATAGAAAGTGTGCAGGACCATAGTGGGAGAGTGCAGGACATTATGGAACGTGTGCAGGACATTAGTGGGAGTATGCTTGACATCATAGAAAGTGTGCAGGACCACAGTAGGAGTGTGCAGGACATCATAGAAAGTGTACAGGACCTCAGTAGGAGTGTGCAGGACATCATAGAAGGTGTGCAGGACCATAGTAGGAGTGTGCAGGACATCATAGAAAGTGTGCAGGACCATAGTAGGAGTGTGCAGGACATCATAGAAACTGTGCAGGACATTAGTGGGAGTGTGCAGAACATCATAGAAAGTGTGCATGACCATAGTAGGAGTGTGCAGCACATTATGGAACGTGTGCAGGACATTAGTGGGAGTGTGCAGGACATCATAGAATGTGTGCAGGACCATAGTAGGAGTGCGCAGGACATCATAGGAAGTGCGCAGGACATTAGTGGGAGTGTGCAGAACATCATAGAAAGTGTGCATGACCATAGTAGGAGTGTGCAGGACATCATAGAAAATGAGCAGGACCTCAGTAGGAGTGTGCAGGACATTAGTGTGAGTGAGCAGGACATCATGGAACGTGTGCAGGACATTAGTGGGAGTGTGCAGGACATCATAGAAAGTGTGCAGGACATTAGTGGGAGTGTGCAGGACATCATAGAAAGTGTGCAGGACATTAGTGGGAGTATGCTTGACATCATAGAAAGTGTGCAGGACCTCAGTAGGAGTGTGCAGGACATCATAGTGGGAGAGTGCAGGACATTATGGAACGTGTGCAGGACCATAGTGGGAGTGTGCAGGACATCATAGAAAGTGTGCAGGACATTAGTAGAAGTGTGCAGGACTTCATAGAAAGTGTGCAGGACATTAGTGGGAGTGTGCAGGACATCATAGAAAGTGTGCAGGACCATAGTAGGAGTGTGCAGGACATCATAGAAAGTGTGCAGGACCACAGTAGGAGTGTGCAGGACATCATAGAAAGTGTGCAGGACCATAGCGGGAGGAATCAGGACATTATGGAACGTGTGCATGACCATAGCAGGAGTGTGCAGCACATTATGGAACGTGTGCAGGACATTAGTGGGAGTATGCTTGACATCATAGAAAGTGGGCAGGACCACAGTAGGAGTGTGCAGGACATCATAGAAAGTGTGCAGGACATCATAGAAAGTGTGCAGGACATCATAGGAAGTGTGCAGGACATTAGTGGGAGTGTGCAGAACATCATAGAAAGTGTGCATGACCATAGTAGGAGTGTGCAGCACATTATGGAACGTGTGCAGGACATTAGTGGGAGTGTGCAGGACATCAAAGAAAGTGTGCAGGACAATAGTGGGGGTGTGCAGGACATCATAGAAACTGTGCAGGACATTAGTGGGAATGTGCAGGACATCATAGATAGTGTGCAGGACCTCAGTAGGAGTGTGCAGGAGATCAGAGAAAGTGTGCAGGACAATAGCGGGGGATGTGCAGGACATCATAGAAACTGTGCAGGACATTAGTGGGAATGTGCAGGACATCATAGATAGTGTGCAGGACCTCAGTAGGAGTGTGCAGGAGATCAGAGAAAGTGTGCAGGACATTAGTGGGAGTGTGCAGGACATCATAGAAAGTGTGCAGGACCATTAGTGGGAGTGTGCAGGACATCATAGAAAGTGTGCAGGACCATAGTGGGAGGTGCAGGACATCATAGAAAGTGTGCAGGACCATAGTAGGAGTGTGCAGGACATCATAGAAAGTGTGCAGGACCATAGTAGGAGTGTGCAGGACATCATAGAAAGTGTGCAGGACACTAGTGGGAGTGTGCAGGACATCATAGAAAGTGTGCAGGACATATGTGGTTGTGCAGGACATCATAGAAAGTGTGCATGACCATAGTCGGAGTGTGCAGGACATTATTGAACATGTGCAGGACATTAGTTTGAGTGTGCAGGACATCATAGAAAGTGTGCAGGGCATCAGTGGGAGTGTGCAGGACATCATAGAAACTGTGCAGGACATTAGTGGGAATGTGCAGGACATCATATATAGTGTGCAGGACCTCAGTAGGAGTGTGCAGGACATCATAGGAAGTGTGCAGGACATAGTGGGAGTGTGCAGGACATCATAGAAAGTGTGCGGGACCTCAGCAGGAGTGGGCAGGACATCAGAGAAAGTGTGCAGGACATTAGTGGGAGTGTGCAGGACATCATAGAAAACGTGCAAGATATTGGTGGGAGTGTGCAGGACATAGTAGGAGTGTGCAGAACATTGCGGAAGCATGCAGGACATTAGTGTGAGTATGCAGGACATCATAGGAAGTGTGCAGGACATAGTGGGAGTGTGCAGAACATCATAGAAAGTGTGCAGGACCATAGTAGGAGTGTCCAGCACATTATGGAACGTGTGCAGGACCACAGTAGGAGTGTGCAGGACATCATAGAAAGTGTGCAGGACCTCAGTAGGAGTGTGCAGGACATCATAGAAAGTGTGCAGGACTTCAGTAGGAGTGTGCAGGACATCATAGAAAGTGTGCAGGACCATAGTAGGAGTGTGCAGGACATCATAGAACGTGTGCAGGACACTGGTGGGAGTGTGCAGGACATCATAGAAGGTGTGCAGGACATATGTGGTTGTGCAGAACATCATAGAAAGTGTGCAGGACCATAGTGGGAGTGTGCAGGACATTATGGAACGTGTGCAGGACATTAGTGGGAGTGTGCAGGACATCATAGAAAGTGTGCAGGGCATCAGTTGGAGTGTGCAGGACATCATAGAAACTGTGCAGGACATTAGTGGGAGTGTGCAGGACATCACAGAAAGTGTGCAGGACATTAGTGGGAGTATGCTTGACATCATAGAAAGTGTGCAGGACCTCGGTAATAGTGTGCCGGACATTAGTGTAAGTGAGCAGGACATCATAGGAAGTGTGCAGGACATTAGTGGGAGGGTGCAGAACATCATAGAAAGTGTGCCGGACATTAGTGTAAGTGAGCAGGACATCATAGGAAGTGTGCAGGACATTAGTGGGAGTGTGCAGAACATCATAGAAAGTGTGCATGACCATAGTAGGAGCGTGGAGGACATCACAGAAAGTGTGCAGGACCATAGTGGGAGTGTGCAGGACATTATGGAACGTGTGCAGGACATTAGTGGAAGTGTGCAGGACATTATGGAACGTGTGCAGGACCATATTAGGAGAGTGCAGGACATCATAGAAAATGAGCAGGACTTAAGTAGAAGTGTGCAGGACATTGTAGGAAGTGTGCAGGACCATAGTAGGAGTGTGCAGGACATCATAGAAACTGTGCAGGACATTAGTGGGAATGTGCAGGACATTGTAGGAAGTGTGCAGGACCATAGTAGGAGTGTGCAGGACATCATAGAAAGTGTGCAGGACCATAGTAGGAGTGTGCAGGACATTATGGAACGTGTGCAGGACCATAGTAGGAGAGTGCAGGACATTAAAGAAAGTGTGCAGGACCATAGTAGGAGTGTGCAGGACATCATAGAAACTGTGCCGGACATTAGTGTAAGTGAGCAGGACATCATAGGAAGCGTGCAGGACATTAGTGGGAGTGTGCAGAACATCATAGAAAGTGTGCATGACCATAGTCGGAGTGTGCAGGACATTATTGAACATGTGCAGGACATTAGTGGGAGTGTGCAGGACATTATAGAAAGTGTGCAGGACCATAGTAGGAGTGTGCAGGACAT
The DNA here is from genome assembly GCA_029168955.1 of Aplectana chamaeleonis. Lineage (NCBI taxonomy): Eukaryota > Metazoa > Nematoda > Chromadorea > Rhabditida > Cosmocercidae > Aplectana > Aplectana chamaeleonis. The sequence continues at coordinate 20,691 of JAPDOI010001330.1, forward strand.
CATAGAAACTGTGCAGGACATTAGTGGGAATGTGCAGGACATCATAGATAGTGTGCAGGACCTCAGTAGGAGTGTGCAGGAGATCAGAGAAAGTGTGCAGGACAATAGCGGGGGATGTGCAGGACATCATAGGAAGTGTGCAGGACATCAGTGGAAGTGTGCAGAACGTCATAGAAAGTGTGCAGGACCTCAGCAGGAGTGTGCAGGACATCAGAGAAAGTGTGCAGGACATTAGTGGGAGTGTGCAGGACATCATAGAAAGTGTGCAGGACATTGGTGGGAGTGTGCAGGACATAACAGGAGTGTGCAGGACATTATGGAACGTGTGCAGGACATTAGTGGAAGTGTGCAGGACATTATGGAACGTGTGCAGGACATCATAGAAAGTGTGCAGGACATTAGTGGGAGTGTGCAGAACATCATAGAAAGTGTGCATGACCATAGTAGGAGTGTGCAGCACATTATGGAACGTGTGCAGGACCACAGTAGGAGTGTGCAGGACATCATAGAAAGTGTGCAGGACCTCAGTAGGAGTGTGCAGGACATCATAGAAAGTGTGCAGGACCATAGCGGGAGGAAGCAGGACATTATGGAACGTGTGCATGACCATAGTAGGAGTGTGCAGCACATTATGGAACGTGTGCAGGACATTAGTGGGAGTGTGCAGGACATCAAAGAAAGTGTGCAGGACATATGTGGTTGTGCAGAACATCATAGAAGGTGTGCATGACCATAGTAGGAGTGTGCAGGACATTATGGAACGTGTGCAGGACATTAGTGGGAGTGTGCAGGACATCATAGAAAGTGTGCAGGTCATCAGTTGGAGTGTGCAGGACATCATAGAAACTGTGCAGGACATTAGTGGGAATGTGCAGGACATCATATATAGTGTGCAGGACCTCAGTAGGAGTGTGCAGGACATTAGTGTGAGTGAGCAGGACATCATAGGAAGTGTGCAGGACATTTGTGGGAGTGTGCAGGACATCAAAGAAAGTGTGCAGGGCAACAGTGGGAGTGTGCAGGACATCATAGAAAGTGTGCAGGACATTAGTGGTAGTGTGCAGAACATCATAGAAGGTGTGCATGACCATAGTAGGAGTGTGCAGGACATTATGGAACGTGTGCAGGACATTAGTGGGAGTGTACAGGACATCATAGAAAGTGTGCAGGGCATCAGTGGGAGTGTGCAGGACATTAGTGTGAGTATGCAGGACATCATAGGAAGTGTGCAGGACATAGTGGGAGTGTGCAGAACATCATAGAAAGTGTGCAGGACCATAGTAGGAGAGTGCAGGATATTATGGAACGTGTGCAGGACCATAGTAGGAGTGTGCAGGACATTATAGAAAGAGTGCAGGACCTCAGTAGGAGTGTGCAGGACGTCATAAAAAGTGTGCAGGACTTCAGTAGGAGTGTGCATGGCATCATAGAAAGTGTGCAGGACCATAGTAGGAGTGTGCACGACATCATAGAACGTGTGCAGGACACTAGTGGGAGTGTGCAGGACATCATAGGAGGTGTGCAGGACATATGTGGTTGTGCAGAACATCATAGAAGGTGTGCATGACCATAGTGGGAGTGTGCAGGACATTATGGAACGTGTGCAGGACATTAGTGGGAGTGTGCAGGACATCATAGAAAGTGTGCAGGGCATCAGTTGGAGTGTGGAGGACATCATAGAAACTGTGCAGGACATTAGTGGGAATGTGCAGGACATCATATATAGTGTGCAGGACCTCAGTAGAAGTGTGCAGGACATCATAGAAAGTGCGCAGGACCTCAGTAGGAGTGTGCAGGACATTAGTGTGAGTGAGCAGGACATCATAGGAAGTGTGCAGGACATTAGTGGGAGTGTGCAGGACATCATAGAAAGTGTGCAGGACACTAGGGGGAGTGTGCAGGACATCATAGGAAGCGTGCAGGACATTAGTGGTAGTGTACAGAACATCATAGAAGGTGTGCATGACCATAGTAGGGGTGTGCAGGACCATAGTGGGAGAGTGCAGGACATTATGGAACGTGTGCAGGACCATAGTAGGAGTGTGCAGGACATTATAGAAAGAGTGCAGGACCTCAGTAGGAGTGTGCAGGACATCATAGAAAGTATGCAGGACTTCAGTAGGAGTGTTCATGGCATTATCGAAAGTGTGCAGTACCATAGTAGGAGTGTGTAGGACATCATAGAAAGTGTGCAGTACCATAGTGGGAGTGTGCAGGACATCATGGAAAGTGAGCAGTACCATAGTGGGAGTGTGCAGGACATCATAGAAAGTGTGCAGGACCATAGTAGGAGAGTGCAGGACATTATGGAACGTGTGCAGGACCATAGTAGGAGTGTGCAGGACATCATAGAAAGTGTGCAGGACCATAGTAGGAGTGTGTGCAGGACATCATAGAAAGTGTGCAGGACACTAGTGGGAGTGTGCAGGACATCATAGAAAGTGTGCAGGACATATGTGGTTGTGCAGGACATCATAGAAAGTGTGCAGGGCCACAGTAGGAGTGTGCAGGACATCATAGAAAGTGTGCAGGACCTCAGTAGGAGTGTGCAGGACATCATAGAAGGTGTGCAGGACAATAGCGGGGGATGTGCAGGACATCATAGAAACTGTGCAGGACATTAGTGGGAATGTGCAGGACATCATAGATAGTGTGCAGTACCTCGGTATTAGTGTGCCGGACATCATAGAAAGTGTGCAGGACCTCAGTAGGAGTGTGCAGGACATCATAGAATGTGTGCAGGACATAGTGGGAGTGTGCAGGACATCATAGAAAGTGTGCAGGACCTCAGTGGGAGTGTGCAGGACATCATAGAAAGTGTGCAGGACATTAGTGGGAGTGTGCAGGACATCATAGAAAGTGTGCAGGACATTAGTGTAAGTGAGCAGGACATCATAGGAAGTGTGCAGGACATTATGGAACGTGTGCAGGACATCATAGAAAGTGTGCAGGACATCAGTGGGAGTGTGCAGAACATCATAGAAAGTGTGCATAACTATAGTAGGAGTGTGCAGGACAACATAGAAAGTGTGCAGGACCATAGCAGGAGTGTGCAGCACATTATGGCACGTGTGCAGGACCATAGTGGGAGTGTGCAGGACATCATAGGAAGTGTGCAGGACATCAGTGGGAGTGTGCAGAACATCATAGAAAGTGTGCATAACTATAGTAGGAGTGTGCAGGACATTATAGAAAGTGTGCATGACCATAGTAGGAGTGTGCAGCACATTATGGAACGTGTGCAGGACATTAGTGGGAGTGTGCAGAACGTCATAGAAAGTGTGCATAACTATAGTAGGAGTGTGCAGGACATCATAGAAAGTGTGCAGGACCATAGTAGGAGTGTGCAGGACATCATAGAAAATGAGCAGGACCTCAGTAGGAGTGTGCAGGACATTATAGAAAGTGTGCAGGACCGTAGTAGGAGTGTGCAGGACATCATAGAAACTGTGCAGGACATTAGTGGGAATGTGCAGGACATCATAGATAGTGTGCAGGACCTCGGTAATAGTGTGCCGGACATTAGTATAAGTGAGCAGGACATCATAGGAAGTGTGCAGGACATTAGTGGGAGTGTGCAGAACATCAAAGAAAGTGTGCAGGACAATAGTGGGGGTGTGCAGGACATCATAGAAAGTGTGCAGGACATTAGTGGGAGTGTGCAGGACATTATAGAAAGTGTGCATGACCATAGTAGGAGTGTGCAGCACATTATGGAACGTGTGAAGGACATTAGTGGGAGTGTGCAGAACGTCATAGAAAGTGTGCATAACTATAGTAGGAGTGTGCAGGACAATAGTGGGGGTGTGCAGGACATCATGGAACGTGTGCAGGACATTAGTGGGAGTGTGCAGAACGTCATAGAAAGTGTGCATAACTATAGTAGGAGTGTGCAGGACATCATAGAAAGTGTGCAGGACCATAGTAGGAGTGTGCAGGACATCATAGAAAATGAGCAGGACCTCAGTAGGAGTGTGCAGGACATCATAGAAAGTGTGCAGGACAATAGTGGGGGTGTGCCGGGTATCATGTAAAGTGTGCAGGACCTCAGTAGGAGTGTGCAGGACATTATAGAAAGTGTGCAGGACCATAGTAGGAGTGTGCAGGACATCATAGAAACTGTGCAGGACATTAGTGGGAATGTGCAGGACATCATAGAAAGTGTGCATGACCATAGTAGGAGTTTGCAGCACATTATGGAACGTGTGCAGGACATTAGTGGGAGTGTGCAGGACATCATAGAATGTGTGCAGGACCATAGTAGGAGCGTGGAGGACATCACAGAAAGTGTGCAGGACCATAGTGGGAGAGTGCAGGACATTATGGAACGTGTGCAGGACATTAGTGGCAGTGTGCAGGACATCATAGAATGTGTGCAGGACCATAGTAGGAGTGCGCAGGACATCATAGGAAGTGTGCAGGACATTAGTGGGGGTGTGCAGGACATCATATAAAGTGTGCAGGACATTGGTGGGAGTGTGCAGGACATAGTAGGAGTGTGCAGAACATCATGGGAAGTGTGCAGGACATTAGTGGGAGTGTGCAGGACATCATAGGAAGTGTGCAGGACATAGTGGGAGTGTGCAGGACATCATAGAAAGTGTGCAGGACCATAGTGGGAGAGTGCAGGACATTATGGAACGTGTGCAGGACCATAGTAGGAGTGTGCAGGACATTATAGAAAGAGTGCAGGACCTCAGTAGGAGTGTGCAGGACATCATAGAAAGTATGCAGGACTTCAGTAGGAGTGTTCATGGCATTATAGAAAGTGTGCAGTACCATAGTAGGAGTGTGTAGGACATCATAGAAAGTGTGCAGTACCATAGTGGGAGTGTGCAGGACATCATGGAAAGTGAGCAGTACCATAGTGGGAGTGTGCAGGACATCATAGAAAGTGTGCAGGACCATAGTAGGAGAGTGCAGGACATTATGGAACGTGTGCAGGACCATAGTAGGAGTGTGCAGGACATCATAGAAAGTGTGCAGTACCATAGTAGGAGTGTGTACGACATCATAGAAAGTGTGCACGACACTAGTGGGAGTGTGCAGGACATCATAGGAGGTGTGCAGGACATATGTGGTTGTGCAGAACATCATAGAAAGTGTGCATGACCATAGTCGGAGTGTGCAGGACATTATTGAACATGTGCAGGACATTAGTGGGAGTGTGCAGGACATCATAGAAAGTGTGCAGGGCATCAGTGGGAGTGTGCAGGACATCATAGAAACTGTGCAGGACATTAGTGGGAATGTGCAGGACATCATATATACTGTGCAGGACCTCAGTACGAGTGTGCAGGACATCATAGAAAGTGCGCAGGACCTTAGTAGGGGTGTGCAGGACATCATAGGAAGTGTGCAGGACATAGTGGGAGTGTGCAGGACATCATAGAAAGTGTGCAGGACCTCAGTAGGAGTGTGCAGGACATCATAGAAAGTGTGCAGGACATTAGTGGGAGTGTGCAGGACATCATAGAAAGTGTGCAAGATATTGGTGGGAGTGTGCAGGACATAACAGGAGTGTGCAGGACATTATGGAACGTGTGCACGACATTACGGAAGCGTGCAGGACATTAGTGTGAGTGTGCAGGACATCATAGGAAGTGTGCAGGACATAGTGGGAGTGTGCAGAACATCATAGAAAGTGTGCAGGACCATAGTAGGAGAGTGCAGGACATTATGGAACGTGTGCAGGACCATAGTAGGAGTGTGCAGGAGATTATAGAAAGAGTGCAGGACCTCAGTAGGAGTGTGCAGGACATCATAGAAAGTGTGCAGGACTTCAGTGGGAGTGTGCATGACATCATAGAAAGTGTGCAGGACCATAGTAGGAGTGTGCAGGACATCATAGAAAGTGTGCAGGACACTAGTGGGAGTGTGCAGGACATCATAGAAAGTGTGCAGGACATATGTGGTTGTGCAGAACATCATAGAAGGTGTGCAGGACCATAGTAGGAGTGTGCAGGACATTATGGAACGTGTGCAGGACATTAGTAGGAGAGTGCAGGACATCATAGAAAATGTGCAGGACCATAGTAGGAGTGTGCAGGACATCATAGAAACTGTGCAGGACATTAGTGGGAATGTGCAGGACATCATAGATAGTGTGCAGGACCTCGGTAATAGTGTGCCGGACATTAGTGTAAGTGAGCAGGACATCATTGGAAGTGTGCAGGACATTAGTGGGAGTGTGCAGGACATCATAGAAAGTGTGCAGGACCATAGCGGGAGGAAGCAGGACATCAAAGGAAGTGTGCAGGACATTAGTGGGAGTGTGCAGGACATCATAGAAAGTGTGCAGGACCATAGCAGGAGGAAGCAGGACATTATGGAACGTGTGCAGGACATTAGTGGGAGTGTGCAGGACATCATAGAAAGTGTGCAGGACATTAGTGGGAGTGTGCAGGACATCATAGAAAGTGTGCAGGACATTAGTGGGAGTATGCTTGACATCATAGAAAGTGTGCAGGACATAGTGGGAGTGTGCAGGACATCATAGAAAGTGTGCAGGACCATAGTAGGAGAGTGCAGGACATTATGGAACGTGTGCAGGACCATAGTAGGAGTGTGCAGGACATTATAGAAAGTGTGCAGGACATTAGTAGGAGTGTGCAGGACATCATAGAAAGTGTGCAGGACTTCAGTAGGGAGTGTGCAGGACATCATAGAAAGTGTGCAGTACCATAGTAGGAGTGTGCAGGACATCATAGAAAGTGTGCAGGACCATAGTGGGAGTGTGCAGGACATCATGGAAAGTGTGCAGGACCATAGTGGGAGTGTGCAGGACATCATAGAAAGTGTGCAGGACCATAGTAGGAGAGTGCAGGACATTATGGAACGTGTGCAGGACCATAGTAGGAGTGTGCAGGACATCATAGAAAGTGTGCATAACTATAGTAGGAGTGTGCAGGACAACATAGAAAGTGTGCAGGACCATAGTAGGAGTGTGCAGGACATCATAGGAGGTGTGCAGGACATATGTGGTTGTGCAGAACATCATAGAAAGTGTGCATGACCATAGTGGGAGTGTGCAGGACATCAGAGAAAGTGTGCAGGACATTAGTGGGAGTGTGCAGGACATCATAGAAAAGTGTGCAAGACCTATTGGTGGGAGTGTGCAGGACACTCATGCAGGACCTAGTAGGAGTGTGCAGGACATTGCGGAAGCGTGCAGGACATTAGTGTGAGTGTGCAGGACATCATAGGAAGTGTGCAGGACATAGTGGGAGTGTGCAGAACATCATAGAAAGTGTGCAGGACCATACTAGGAGAGTGCAGGATATTATGCAACGTGTGCAGGACCAGAGTAGGAGTGGGCAGGACATTATAGAAAGAGTGCAGGACCTCAGTAGGAGTGTGCAGGACATCATAGAAAGTGTGCAGGACTTCAGTAGGAGTGTGCATGGCATCATAGAAAGTGTGCAGGACCATAGTAGGAGTGTGCACTACATCATAGAACGTGTGCAGGACACTAGTGGGAGTGTGCAGGACATCATAGGAGGTGTGCAGGACATATGTGGTTGTGCAGAACATCATAGAAGGTGTGCATGACCATAGTGGGAGTGTGCAGGACATTATGGAACGTGTGCAGGACATTAGTGGGAGTGTGCAGGACATCATAGAAAGTGTGCAGGGCATCAGTTGGAGTGTGGAGGACATCATAGAAACTGTGCAGGACATTAGTGGGAATGTGCAGGACATCATATATAGTGTGCAGGACCTCAGTAGGAGTGTGCAGGACATCATAGAAAGTGCGCAGGACCTCAGTAGGAGTGTGCAGGACATTAGTGTGAGTGAGCAGGACATCATAGAAAGTATGCAGGACTTCAGTAGGAGTGTTCATGGCATTATAGAAAGTGTGCAGGTCATCAGTTGGAGTGTGCAGGACATCATAGAAACTGTGCAGGGCATTAGTGGGAATGTGCAGGACTTCATATATAGTGTGCAGGACCTCAGTAGGAGTGTGCAGGACATTAGTGTGAGTGAGCAGGACATCATAGGAAGTGTGCAGGACATTTGTGGGACTGTGCAGGACATCATAGAAAGTGTGCAGGACACTAGGGGGAGCGTGCAGGACATCATAGGAAGCGTGCAGGACATTAGTGGTAGTGTGCAGAACATCATAGAAGGTGTGCATGACCATAGTAGGAGTGTGCAGGACATTATGGAACGTGTGCAGGACATTAGTGGGAGTGTGCAGGACATCATAGAAAGTGTGCAGGGCATCAGTGGGAGTGTGCAGGACATTAGTGTGAGTGTGCAGGACATCATAGGAAGTGTGCAGGACATAGTGGGAGTGTGCAGGACATCATAGAATGTGTGCGGGACCATAGTAGGAGAGTGCAGGACATTATGGAACGTGTGCAGGACCATAGTAGGAGTGTGCAGGACATTATAGAAAGAGTGCAGGACCTCAGTAGGAGTGTGCAGGACATCATAGAAAGTATGCAGGACTTCAGTAGGAGTGTTCATGGCATTATAGAAAGTGTGCAGTACCATAGTAGGAGTGTGTAGGACATCATAGAAAGTGTGCAGTACCATAGTGGGAGTGTGCAGGACATCATGGAAAGTGAGCAGTACCATAGTGGGAGTGTGCAGGACATCATAGAAAGTGTGCAGGACCATAGTAGGAGAGTGCAGGACATTATGGAACGTGTGCAGGACCATAGTAGGAGTGTGCAGGACATCATAGAAGTGTGCAGTACCATAGTAGGAGTGTGTACGACATCATAGAAATTGTGCACGACACTAGTGGGAGTGTGCAGGACATCATAGGAGGTGTGCAGGACATATGTGGTTGTGCAGAACACCATAGAAAGTGTGCATGACCATAGTCGGAGTGGGAAGGACATCAGAGAAAGTGTGCAGGACATTAGTGGGAGTGTGCAGGACATCATAGAAAGTGTGCAAGATATTGGTGGGAGTGTGCAGGACATAGTAGGAGTGTGCAGAACATTGCGGAAGCGTGCAGGACATTAGTGTGAGTATGCAGGACATCATAGGAAGTGTGCAGGACATAGTGGGAGTGTGCAGAACATCATAGAAAGTGTGCAGGACCATAGTAGGAGAGTGCAGGATATTATGGAACGTGTGCAGGACCATAGTAGGAGTGTGCAGGACATTATAGAAAGAGTGCAGGACCTCAGTAGGAGTGTGCAGGACATCATAGAAAGTATGCAGGACTTCAGTAGGAGTGTTCATGGCATTATCGAAAGTGTGCAGTACCATAGTAGGAGTGTGTAGGACATCATAGAAAGTGTGCAGTACCATAGTGGGAGTGTGCAGGACATCATGGAAAGTGAGCAGTACCATAGTGGGAGTGTGCAGGACATCATAGAAAGTGTGCAGGACCATAGTAGGAGAGTGCAGGACATTATGGAACGTGTGCAGGACCATAGTAGGAGTGTGCAGGACATCATAGAAGTGTGCAGTACCATAGTAGGAGTGTGTAGGACATCATAGAAAGTGTGCACGACACTAGTGGGAGTGTGCAGGACATCATAGGAGGTGTGCAGGACATATGTGGTTGTGCAGAACATCATAGAAAGTGTGCATGACCATAGTCGGAGTGTGCAGGACATTATTGAACATATGCAGGACATTAGTGGGAGTGTGCAGGACATCATAGAAAGTGTGCAGGGCATCAGTGGGAGTGTGCAGGACATCATAGAAACTGTGCAGGACATTAGTGGGAATGTGCAGGACATCATATATACTGTGCAGGACCTCAGTACGAGTGTGCAGGACATCATAGAAAGTGCGCAGGACCTTAGTAGGGGTGTGCAGGACATCATAGGAAGTGTGCAGGACATAGTGGGAGTGTGCAGGACATCATAGAAAGTGTGCGGGACCTCAGCAGGAGTGGGCAGGACATCAGAGAAAGTGTGCAGGACATTAGTGGGAGTGTGCAGGACATCATAGAAAGTGTGCAAGATATTGGTGGGAGTGTGCAGGACATAACAGGAGTGTGCAGGACATTATGGAACGTGTGCAGGACATTACGGAAGCGTGCAGGACATTAGTGTGAGTGTGCAGGACATCATAGGAAGTGTGCAGGACATAGTGGGAGTGTGCAGAACATCATAGAAAGTGTGCAGGACCATAGTAGGAGAGTGCAGGACATTATGGAACGTGTGCAGGACCATAGTAGGAGTGTGCAGGAGATTATAGAAAGAGTGCAGGACCTCAGTAGGAGTGTGCAGGACATCATAGAAAGTGTGCAGGACTTCAGTAGGAGTGTGCATGGCATCATAGAAAGTGTGCAGGACCATAGTAGGAGTGTGCAGGACATCATAGAAAGTGTGCAGGACACTAGTGGGAGTGTGCAGGACATCACAGGAGGTGTGCAGGACATATGTGGTTGTGCAGAACATCATAGAAGGTGTGCATGACCATAGTAGGAGTGTGCAGGACATTATGGAACGTGTGCAGGACATTAGTGGGAGTGTGCAGGACATCATAGAAAGTGTGCAGGTCATCAGTTGGAGTGTGCAGGACATCATAGAAACTGTGCAGGACATTAGTGGGAATGTGCAGGACATCATATATAGTGTGCAGGACCTCAGTAGGAGTGTGCAGGACATTAGTGTGAGTGAGCAGGACATCATAGGAAGTGTGCAGGGCAACAGTGGGAGTGTGCAGGACATCATAGAAAGTGTGCAGGACACTAGGGGGAGTGTGCAGGACATCATAGGAAGCGTGCAGGACATTAGTGGTAGTGTGCAGAACATCATAGAAGGTGTGCATGACCATAGTGGGAGTGTGCAGGACATTATGGAACGTGTGCAGGACATTAGTGGGAGTGTGCAGGACATCATAGAAGGTGTGCAGGGTATCAGTGGGAGTGCGCAGGACATCATAGAAAAAGTGTGCAGGACTGTAGTAGGAGTGTTCAGGACATCATAGGAAGTGTGCAGGACATAGTGGGAGTGTGCAGGACATCATAGAATGTGTGCAGGACCATAGTAGGAGAGTGCAGGACATTATGGAACGTGTGCAGGACCATAGTAGGAGTGTTCAGGACATTATAGAAAGAGTGCAGGACTTCAGTAGGAGTGTGCAGGACATCATAGAAAGTATGCAGGACTTCAGTAGGAGTGTTCATGGCATTATAGAAAGTGTGCAGTACCATAGTAGGAGTGTGTAGGACATCATAGAAAGTGTGCAGTACCATAGTGGGAGTGTGCAGGACATCATGGAAAGTGAGCAGTACCATAGTGGGAGTGTGCAGGACATCATAGAAAGTGTGCAGGACCATAGTAGGAGAGTGCAGGACATTATGGAACGTGTGCAGGACCATAGTAGGAGTGTGCAGGACATCATAGAAGTGTGCAGTACCATAGTAGGAGTGTGTAGGACATCATAAAAATTGTGCACGACACTAGTGGGAGTGTGCAGGACATCATAGGAGGTGTGCAGGACATATGTGGTTGTGCAGAACATCATAGAAAGTGTGCATGACCATAGTCGGAGTGGGAAGGACATCAGAGAAAGTGTGCAGGACATTAGTGGGAGTGTGCAGGACATCATAGAAAGTGTGCAAGATATTGGTGGGAGTGTGCAGGACATAGTAGGAGTGTGCAGAACATTGCGGAAGCATGCAGGACATTAGTGTGAGTATGCAGGACATCATAGGAAGTGTGCAGGACATAGTGGGAGTGTGCAGAACATCATAGAAAGTGTGCAGGACCATAGTAGGAGAGTGCAGGATATTATGGAACGTGTGCAGGACCATAGTAGGAGTGTGCAGGACATTATAGAAAGAGTGCAGGACCTCAGTAGGAGTGTGCAGGACGTCATAAAAAGTGTGCAGGACTTCAGTAGGAGTGTGCATGGCATCATAGAAAGTGTGCAGGACCATAGTAGGAGTGTGCACGACATCATAGAACGTGTGCAGGACACTAGTGGGAGTGTGCAGGACATCATAGGAGGTGTGCAGGACATATGTGGTTGTGCAGAACATCATAGAAGGTGTGCATGACCATAGTGGGAGTGTGCAGGACATTATGGAACGTGTGCAGGACATTAGTGGGAGTGTGCAGGACATCATAGAAAGTGTGCAGGGCATCAGTTGGAGTGTGGAGGACATCATAGAAACTGTGCAGGACATTAGTGGGAATGTGCAGGACATCATATATAGTGTGCAGGACCTCAGTAGGAGTGTGCAGGACATCATAGAAAGTGCGCAGGACCTCAGTAGGAGTGTGCAGGACATTAGTGTGAGTGAGCAGGACATCATAGGAAGTGTGCAGGACATTAGTGGGAGTGTGCAGGACATCATAGAAAGTGTGCAGGACACTAGGGGGAGTGTGCAGGACATCATAGGAAGCGTGCAGGACATTAGTGGTAGTGTACAGAACATCATAGAAGGTGTGCATGACCATAGTAGGAGTGTGCAGGACCATAGTGGGAGAGTGCAGGACATTATGGAACGTGTGCAGGACCACAGTAGGAGTGTGCAGGACATTATAGAAAGAGTGCAGGACCTCAGTAGGAGTGTGCAGGACATCATAGAAAGTATGCAGGACTTCAGTAGGAGTGTTCATGGCATTATCGAAAGTGTGCAGTACCATAGTAGGAGTGTGTAGGACATCATAGAAAGTGTGCAGTACCATAGTGGGAGTGTGCAGGACATCATGGAAAGTGAGCAGTACCATAGTGGGAGTGTGCAGGACATCATAGAAAGTGTGCAGGACCATAGTAGGAGAGTGCAGGACATTATGGAACGTGTGCAGGACCATAGTAGGAGTGTGCAGGACATCATAGAAGTGTGCAGTACCATAGTAGGAGTGTGTAGGACATCATAGAAAGTGTGCACGACACTAGTGGGAGTGTGCAGGACATCATAGGAGGTGTGCAGGACATATGTGGTTGTGCAGAACATCATAGAAAGTGTGCATGACCATAGTCGGAGTGTGCAGGACATTATTGAACATGTGCAGGACATTAGTGGGAGTGTGCAGGACATCATAGAAAGTGTGCAGGGCATCAGTGGGAGTGTGCAGGACATCATAGAAACTGTGCAGGACATTAGTGGGAATGTGCAGGACATCATATATAGTGTGCAGGACCTCAGTAGGAGTGTGCAGGACATCATAGAAAGTGCGCAGGACCTCAGTAGGGGTGTGCAGGACATCATAGGAAGTGTGCAGGACATAGTGGGAGTGTGCAGGACATCATAGAAAGTGTGCGGGACCTCAGCAGGAGTGGGCAGGACATCAGAGAAAGTGTGCAGGACATTAGTGGGAGTGTGCAGGACATCATAGAAAGTGTGCAAGTTATTGGTGGGAGTGTGCAGGACATAACAGGAGTGTGCAGGACATTATGGAACGTGTGCAGGACATTACGGAAGCGTGCAGGACATTAGTGTGAGTGTGCAGGACATTACGGAAGCGTGCAGGACATTAGTGTGAGTGTGCAGGACATCATAGGAAGTGTGCAGGACATAGTGGGAGTGTGCAGGAGATTATAGAAAGAGTGCAGGACCTCAGTAGGAGTGTGCAGGACATCATAGAAAGTGTGCAGGACTTCAGTAGGAGTGTGCATGGCATCATAGAAAGTGTGCAGGACCATAGTAGGAGTGTGCAGGACATCATAGAAAGTGTGCAGGACACTAGTGGGAGTGTGCAGGACATCACAGGAGGTGTGCAGGACATATGTGGTTGTGCAGAACATCATAGAAGGTGTGCATGACCATAGTAGGAGTGTGCAGGACATTATGGAACGTGTGCAGGACATTAGTGGGAGTGTGCAGGACATCATAGAAAGTGTGCAGGGCATCAGTTGGAGTGTGCAGGACATCATAGAAACTGTGCAGGACATTAGTGGGAATGTGCAGGACATCATATATAGTGTGCAGGACCTCAGTAGGAGTGTGCAGGACATTAGTGTGAGTGAGCAGGACATCATAGGAAGTGTGCAGGACATTTGTGGGACTGTGCAGGACATCATAGAAAGTGTGCAGGACACTAGGGGGAGCGTGCAGGACATCATAGGAAGCGTGCAGGACATTAGTGGTAGTGTGCAGAACATCATAGAAGGTGTGCATGACCATAGTAGGAGTGTGCAGGACATTATGGAACGTGTGCAGGACATTAGTGGGAGTGTACAGGACATCATAAAAAGTGTGCAGGGCATCAGTGGGAGTGTGCAGGACATTAGTGTGAGTGTGCAGGACATCATAGGAAGTGTTCAGGACATAGTGGGAGTGTGCAGGGCATCATAGAATGTGTGCAGGACCATAGTAGGAGAGTGCAGGACATTATGGAACGTGTGCAGGACCATAGTAGGAGTGTGCAGGACATTATAGAAAGAGTGCAGGACCTCAGTAGGAGTGTGCAGGACATCATAGAAAGTATGCAGGACTTCAGTAGGAGTGTTCATGGCATTATAGAAAGTGTGCAGTACCATAGTAGGAGTGTGTAGGACATCATAGAAAGTGTGCAGTACCATAGTGGGAGTGTGCAGGACATCATGGAAAGTGAGCAGTACCATAGTGGGAGTGTGCAGGACATCATAGAAAGTGTGCAGGACCATAGTAGGAGAGTGCAGGACATTATGGAACGTGTGCAGGACCATAGTAGGAGTGTGCAGGACATCACAGAAGTGTGCAGTACCATAGTAGGGGTGTGTAGGACATCATAGAAATTGTGCACGACACTAGTGGGAAAGTGCAGGACATCATAGGAGGTGTGCAGGACATATGTGGTTGTGCAGAACATCATAGAAAGTGTGCATGACCATAGTCGGAGTGTGCAGGACATTATGGAACATGTGCAGGACATTAGTGGGAGTGTGCAGGACATCATAGAAAGTGTGCAGGGCATCAGTGGGAGTGTGCAGGACATCATAGAAACTGTGCAGGACCTCAGTAGGAGTGTGCAGGACATTAGTGTGAGTGAGCAGGACATCATAGGAAGTGTGCAGGACATTAGTGGGAGTGTGCAAAACATCATAGAAAGTGTGCATGAGCATGGTAGGAGTGTACAGGACATTATGGAACGTGTGTAGGACACTAGTGGGAGTGTGCAGGACATCATAGGAAGTGTGCAGGACATTAGTGGTTGTGCAGATCATCATAGAATGTGTGCAGGACATTAATGGGAGTGTGCAGAACATCATAGAAAGTGGGCGTGACCATAGTCGGAGTGTGCAGGACATCATACAAACTGTGCAGTATCATAGTAGGAGTGTGCAGGACATCATGGAACGTGTGCGCGTCAATAGTGGGAGTGTGCAGGACGTCACAGAAAGTGTGCAGGACATCATAGAAAGTGTGCAGGACATTAGTGGGAGTGTGCAGGACATCATAGAAAGTGTGCAGGACCTCAGTAGGAGTGTGCAGGACATCATATAGAGTGCGCAGGACATCATAGCAAGTGTGCAGGACATTAGTGAGAGTGAGCACGACATCAAAGAAAAAGTGCAGGACATTAGTGGGAGTGTGCAGGACATCATAGAAATTGTGCAGGACCACAGTAGGAGAGTGCAGGACATCATAGAAAGTGGGCAGGACCTTAGTGGGAGCGTGCAGGACATCATAGAAAACGTGCAGGACCTCAGTAGGAGTGTGCAGGACATCATGAAACGTGTGTAGGACCTCAGTAGGAGTGTGCAGGACATCATAGAAACTGTGCAGGACATTAGTGGGAATGTGCAGGACATCAGTGCGAGTTTCCAGGACATCATAGAAAGTGTGCAGGATATTGGTGGGAGTGTGCAGGACATCATAGAAAGTGTGTGCAGGACACTAGGGGAGCGTGCAGGACATCATAGGAAGTGTGCAGGACATTAGTGGTAGTGTGCAGAACATCATAGAAGGTGAGCATGACCATAGTAGGAGTGTGCAGGACATTATGGAACGTGTGCAGGACATTAGTGGGAGTGTGCAGGGCATCAGTGGGAGTGTGCAGGACATTAGTGTGAGTGTGCAGGACATCATAGGAAGTGTGCAGGACATAGTGGGAGTGTGCAGGACATCATAGAATGTGTGCGGGACCATAGTAGGAGAGTGCAGGACATTATGGAATGTGTGCAGGACCATAGTAGGAGTGTGCAGGACATTATAGAAAGAGTGCAGGACCTCAGTAGGAGTGTGCAGGACATCATAGAAAGTATGCAGGACTTCAGTAGGAGGTTCATGGCATTATAGAAAGTGTGCAGTACCATAGTAGGAGTGTGTAGGACATCATAGAAAGTGTGCAGTACCATGGTGGGAGTGTGCAGGACATCATAGAAAGTGTGCAGGACCATAGTAGGAGAGTGCAGGACATTATGGAACGTGTGCAGGACCATAGTAGGAGTGTGCAGGACATCATAGAAGTGTGCAGTACCATAGTAGGAGTGTGTACGACATCATAGAAATTGTGCACGACACTAGTGGGAGTGTGCAGGACATCATAGGAGGTGTGCAGGACATCTGTGGTTGTGCAGAACATCATAGAAAGTGTGCATGACCATAGTCGGAGTGTGCAGGACATTATGGAACATGTGCAGGACATCATAGAAAGTGTGCAGGGCATCAGTGGGAGTGTGCAGGACATCATAGAAACTGTGCAGCACCTCAGTAGGAGTGTGCAGGACATTAGTGTGAGTGAGCAGGACATCATAGGAAGTGTGCAGGACAGTAGTGGGAGTGTGCAGAACATCAAAGAAAGTGTGCATGAGCATGGTAGGAGTGTGCAGGACATCATGGAACGTGTGCAGGACACTAGTGGGAGTGTGCAGGACATCATAGGAAGTGTGCAGGACATTAGTGGTTGTGCAGATCATCATAGAATGTGTGCAGGACATTAATGGGAGTGTGCAGAACATCATAGAAAGTGTGCGTGACCATAGTCGGAGCGTGCAGGACATCATAGAAAGTGTGCAGGATCATAGTAGGAGTGTGCAGGACATCATGGAACGTGTGCGGGACAATAGTGGGAGTGTGCAGGACGTCACAGAAAGTGTGCAGGACATCATAGAAAGTGTGCAGGACATTAGTGGGAGTGTGCAGGACATCATAGAAAGTGTGCAGGACCTCAGTAGGAGTGTGCAGGACATCATATAGAGTGCGCAGGACATCATAGCAAGTGTGCAGGACTTTAGTGAGAGTGAGCACGACATCAAAGAAAAAGTGCAGGACATTAGTGGGAGTGTGCAGGACATCATAGAAATTGTGCAGGACCACAGTAGGAGTGTGCAGGACATCATGAAACGTGTGTAGGACCTCAGTAGGAGTGTGCAGGACATCATAGAAACTGTGCGGGACATTAGTGGGAATGTGCAGGACATTAGTGGGAGTTTGCAGGACATCATAGAAAGTGTGCAAGATATTGGTGGGAGTGTGCAGGACATCACAGAAAGTGTGCAGGACACTAGGGGAGCGTGCAGGACATCATAGGAAGCGTGCAGGACATTAGTGGTAGTGTGCAGAACATCATAGAAGGTGTGCATGACCATAGTAGGAGTGTGCAGGACATTATGGAACGTGTGCAGGACATTAGTGGGAGTGTGCAGGACATCATAGAAAGTGTGCAGGGCATCAGTGGGAGTGTGCAGGACATTAGTGTGAGTGTGCAGGACATCATAGGAAGTGTGCAGGACATAGTGGGAGTGTGCAGGACATCATAGAATGTGTGCGGGACCATAGTAGGAGAGTGCAGGACATTATGGAATGTGTGCAGGACCATAGTAGGAGTGTGCAGGACATTATAGAAAGAGTGCAGGACCTCAGTAGGAGTGTGCAGGACATCATAGAAAGTATGCAGGACTTCAGTAGGAGTGTTCATGGCATTATAGAAAGTGTGCAGTACCATAGTAGGAGTGTGTAGGACATCATAGAAAGTGTGCAGTACCATGGTGGGAGTGTGCAGGACATCATAGAAAGTGTGCAGGACCATAGTAGGAGAGTGCAGGACATTATGGAACGTGTGCAGGACCATAGTAGGAGTGTGCAGGACATCATAGAAGTGTGCAGTACCATAGTAGGAGTGTGTAGGACATCATAGAAATTGTGCACGACACTAGTGGGAGTGTGCAGGACATCATAGGAGGTGTGCAGGACATCTGTGGTTGTGCAGAACATCATAGAAAGTGTGCATGACCATAGTCGGAGTGTGCAGGACATTATGGAACATGTGCAGGACACTAGTGGGAGTGTGCAGGACATCATAGGAAGTGTGCAGGACATTAGTGGTTGTGCAGATCATCATAGAATGTGTGCAGGACATTAATGGGAGTGTGCAGGACATCATAGAAAGTGTGCAGGACATTAGTGGGAGTGTGCAGGACATCATAGAAAGTGTGCAGGACCTCAGTAGGAGTGTGCAGGACATCATATAGAGTGTGCAGGACATCATAGCAAGTGTGCAGGACTTTGGTGAGAGTGAGCGCGACATCAAAGAAAAAGTGCAGGACATTAGTGGGAGTGTGCAGGACATCATAGAAATTGTGCAGGACCACAGTAGGAGTGTGCAGGACATCATGAAACGTGTGTAGGACCTCAGTAGGAGTGTGCAGGACATCATAGAAACTGTGCAGGACATTAGTGGGAATGTGCAGGACATTAGTGGGAGTTTGCAGGACATCATAGAAAGTGTGCAAGATATTGGTGGGAGTGTGCAGGACATCACAGAAAGTGTGCAGGACACTAGGGGGAGCGTGCAGGACATCATAGGAAGCGTGCAGGACATTAGTGGTAGTGTGCAGAACATCATAGAAGGTGTGCATGACCATAGTAGGAGTGTGCAGGACATTATGGAACGTGTGCAGGACATTAGTGGGAGTGTGCAGGACATCATAGAAAGTGTGCAGGGCATCAGTGGGAGTGTGCAGGACATTAGTGTGAGTGTGCAGGACATCATAGGAAGTGTGCAGGACATAGTGGGAGTGTGCAGGACATCATAGAATGTGTGCGGGACCATAGTAGGAGAGTGCAGGACATTATGGAATGTGTGCAGGACCATAGTAGGAGTGTGCAGGACATTATAGAAAGAGTGCAGGACCTCAGTAGGAGTGTGCAGGACATCATAGAAAGTATGCAGGACTTCAGTAGGAGTGTTCATGGCATTATAGAAAGTGTGCAGTACCATAGTAGGAGTGTGTAGGACATCTTAGAAAGTGTGCAGTACCATGGTGGGAGTGTGCAGGACATCATAGAAAGTGTGCAGGGACCATAGTAGGAGTGTGCAGGACATTATGGAACGTGTGCAGGACCATAGTAGGAGTGTGCAGGACATCATAGAAGTGTGCAGTACCATAGTAGGAGTGTGTAGGACATCATAGAAATTGTGCACGACACTAGTGGGAGTGTGCAGGACATCATAGGAGGTGTGCAGGACATCTGTGGTTGTGCAGAACATCATAGAAAGTGTGCATGACCATAGTCGGAGTGTGCAGGACATTATGGAACATGTGCAGGACATCATAGAAAGTGTGCAGGGCATCAGTGGGAGTGTGCAGGACATCATAGAAACTGTGCAGGACCTCAGTAGGAGTGTGCAGGACATTAGTGTGAGTGAGCAGGACATCATAGGAAGTGTGCAGGACATTAGTGGGAGTGTGCAAAACATCATAGAAAGTGTGCATGAGCATGGTAGGAGTGTACAGGACATTATGGAACGTGTGTAGGACACTAGTGGGAGTGTGCAGGACATCATAGGAAGTGTGCAGGACATTAGTGGTTGTGCAGATCATCATAGAATGTGTGCAGGACATTAATGGGAGTGTGCAGAACATCATAGAAAGTGTGCGTGACCATAGTCGGAGCGTGCAGGACATCATAGAAAGTGTGCAGGATCATAGTAGGAGTGTGCAGGACATCATGGAACGTGTGCGCGTCAATAGTGGGAGTGTGCAGAACGTCACAGAAAGTGTGCAGGACATCATAGAAAGTGTGCAGGACATTAGTGGGAGTGTGCAGAACATCATAGAAAGTGTGCAGGACCTCAGTAGGAGTGTGCAGGACATCATATAGAGTGCGCAGGACATCATAGCAAGTGTGCAGGACATTAGTGAGAGTGAGCACGACATCAAAGAAAAAGTGCAGGACCTCAGTAGGAGTGTGCAGGACATCATGAAACGTGTGTAGGACCTCAGTAGGAGTGTGCAGGACATCATAGAAAGTGTGCAGGACATCATAGAAAGTGTGCAGGACATTAGTGGGAGTGTGCAGGACATCATAGAAAGTGTGCAAGATATTGGTGGGAGTGTGCAGGACGTCATAGAAAGTGTGCAGAACATTAGTGGGAGTGTGCGGGACATCATGGAACGTGTGCAGGACCACAGTAGGAGTGCGCAGGACATCATAGAAAGTGTACAGGACATTAATGGGAGTGTGCAGGAGCTCATAGAAAGTGCGCAGGACACCAGTGGGAGTGTACACGACATCATAGAAAGTGTGCAGGACCTCAGTAGAAGTGTGCAGGACATCTTGGAACGTGTGCAGAACATTAGCGGGAGTGTGCAGATGTGTGGGTGCTAAACTAGTTGAGAAGGGGGGGGTACTCGAGAAATTTAAATGATTCATCCATAAAAAATAAAAATCTGTGCTGATATAATATGCCTCATAGCGTTATCAGTCAGTGTTATCATGGGTACTTCATGTAAACACTTCGATTTCTGAAAGCGGTATCATTCATTCTTACAAGCACGCTTATACCGATCAGTGGACGAAGGGCTACCGTAACCATTCTTGAACAAAACATGATAACGAACGATAGCACACGATCATAATATGGGGTTCAGAAGGGTAGAGGTTTTGGGCAGAGGAGTGGTATTCATTCACCGACACACCCCTCTAATCGAGAAGTCACTTGGAAGTGGCTGGGCTGGTAGTAAACCCCACATGGTCGTGACGACAATTGTCCTGACATGTCACGACATGCCGCGACCAAAAGGCGCGAGCTAAGGGTTCGTATCGTATCCTACAACACATGACTCGTGACTTTCACGAGCTTGTTGTCACGACAATTATTGTCACAAGCTGTCACAAGTGTCGCGTGGACATGACAACACGACAACGCGACAGACAGCGTGACACAAAATAGTGCCCGGTTGATGGAGTGCACAGATTGCTGCGGTTGTCGTGCACTCGTCTACAAAAATGTTATGACAATATTTCGGCGTATAATATAGAGCAGGGTGTGAGGCGCCTGAAATTACATTGTAAATTACGCACCTTTGGCTATGTTTTTTTGCCCTGTGTGTGGCAATGATAACAATGCAAAACATAGCATTGTTCGGTATCGATTAAACTCCCCCGGAATACACATGGCATCCCCCAGCCTTCCGCTGACAAACAAGAGGTGAGATCCTTTTTTATTTTGATTTTCTTTCGTATATTGTTGCAGGTAAATTTTCTAACGTAGCCACCTATGTAGGTTTTAATCACTGCAGTTATTTTACGTGTGTTTTAGGCATTTTGATGTCAAATGATCATCTTTGCTATTGATTTCAAGAATCTGTTCTGCTATATTATTTTTCTTCGAATAATTTTATTCTTTTAGTTTGTTTTTGAATTTAATTTAAAAGACTGATTTTTCCCGAGACTTTGTGCTCGTTTTTCCATTTTCATAATTTTAGATGGCGGAAAACAGCTGACTGTTGCTATATTCCTATGTTGTATTCATCTAGTATTACTTTTTTGCATAATTAAAGAGTGTTTTTATCAACGAAAAACAAATGTACTCGATGCTCATTTGTGAATTTGGTAGACGTGCATAAGGTTCAATCCATTTCAAACTTTCTGGGACTTCTTGTTGATTCATTTGCTTTGTTTGCAAGTTTTTTGTATTCTTTTGCTAGTTTTTTGCTAACACCTCGTAAATTTCATCAATCATAGCACTCGCATAGCTGGGAGATAGAACGCACGGTTGGGGCAGTTGGTGTGAGCGCCGCTACGAGATATTCGTCCCACGTTTATTTCTCGTGTATGTCCGTGTTTTTACATTGATCTACGTGTGTTTCATCACTTTGTAGGAGTGAGTGCTCACGTTGACACGTACAAAATAGGGTAGTTGGCGTGTGCGCCGTTATGATATGAGCGTCGCAAGTTCATTTCCCATATAGCATTGAAGTTTTTGCTTTGCAGGGTGTTTCTTCGTGACAAACACGGAAGAAACACATGACATTAGCATTCGTTGTCATGTCTTGTCACGAAACATTTCTCGTATTGTTGTGACAAAACGACGGGGTTTACTACCAACTCTGAGGAGGTCAAATTTGTGTAAACATGTTTTTTGGCTATTACGATGTGCTCGTATCCAAGCCTATACTTGGATATTTTTTTTCGAAAAAAAGAGGATTGCTGTAGCGCTACGTCTACTGCTAGGTATGGGGTGCTTATTATATTGTTCAACTGAAACCTGAGTGCCCTCCTCCAACTAGTTTTGTAAGGATGCGTGCACGACCTGTTTTTGCAGAACGTCATCAAAAGTGTTCAGTACCCTTGTGAGAGCGTGAAGGATGTGTGCAGGACCGCGGGAGTGCGCAGGAAGCGTGGCAGAAAATCAAATGCCGAGAAAGTGGACCATCTCACACTTGCGATGCGAGAAACGTTAGTGACCAACACCATGCATTTCATTATCAAAAAATGAAATGATGTTTGTGTCTGAATGACAAATGCAATGATTGATATGCCTATGTTTTTCATGTATCGGCAAGCTTTGGATGGGGGCTGCTATGA
Source organism: Aplectana chamaeleonis (assembly GCA_029168955.1). Taxonomy (NCBI): domain Eukaryota; kingdom Metazoa; phylum Nematoda; class Chromadorea; order Rhabditida; family Cosmocercidae; genus Aplectana; species Aplectana chamaeleonis. The sequence continues at coordinate 43,357 of JAPDOI010001330.1, forward strand.
TAGCTTTATCACAAAAGGAGAGCGGTTGTTTTCGAGAAAACACAATGGTGAAAATGAAGAAACAACGGCTCTGCTACAAAGATTGCGTGATAATAATGCAATCCTGCACCCTGCCTCTGGGGTCCTGCCCACATCCTGCACACTCCCACTGGGGTCCTGCACACATCCTGCACATTCCCACTGGGGTCCTGCACACTTCTCTTGTAGACCTGCACACATCCTGCACACCTCCCTTGTGGCCCTGCTCACATGCTGCGCACTCCCACTGGGGTCCTGCACTCATCCTGCACACTCCTCTTGTGATCCTGCACACATCCCAAATACCTCCCTTGTGGTCCTGTACACATGCTGCACACTCCCACTGGGGTCCTACACACCTCCTGCACACTCCCACTGAGGTCCTGCACACATCGTGCACACTCCGAGTAGGGTGCTGCACAAGTCCTGCACACCCCCAGCGAGTCCCTCACACATTCTGTGTGAGGGATCATTCTGCACTTCATCTAAAAGGTCTCGCTCACCTGCGCGATCCCACTTGGGTCCTGAATACATCCTGCACACTCACACTTGGGCACTGCGCCAATTCATCAACTCCCTGGACCGTTTTCGCAAGGCTTGCATACCCTCCAGCAAAAGCAAGGAGCACGCGTCATCGTATACCATCTCGCGTTAAGTTGGATAGCTTCCGAAAAAGTATTCCAGAGGACTTTTTCGGAAGCTATACATATTTTTTTCATGAACACACTATTTCAATTTTTCCTCTCAGCTCGCGTTAAGTTGCAATTTTGCGCGAACTTACCGCGAGCAGAAAAAAGTTCAAAAATTCTTCAAAACTTTTTTCTAAATCATATTTTTTCCCATAAGAAAGACAGAACGAATCTTTTTTTAAAGATTTTTTTACTATGCGTATCTAGTGGCTCATACAGTGGCATGCGTATTCTTAGTTTCAGAATTGTCAGAAACTTCATCTGAAAATCGTCAAATAAGAAACTCGCGGTCAGCTGCAGCTAACCGCGAGTTAACCGCGAGTTAACTCGTGGTTATCTACTCATTTACTACCTCCCCAGAATGGCTGTCCACCACGATAGTAGATATTTTTCAATAGCTTTCGTGTAGGTGGATACATACGTGAACACGAACTCACTTTTTGACAAGGTTGTCGATGGATTCTTCGAAACTCTCCTCTTTGTTCTGTATTCTCTCCTCAATCGCTATGCATATTCCTTTTTTTCTGGCTTCTTTTTTGAAAGCATCCGCACCTGTCAATGAAAAACAGCGATCACCAGTTGAGTCTAGGAGCATGTAAAATGTGCCCGTTATGTCACTGCTTGGTGGCCAGGTGGCCGTCGCGTCGGTTTTCGATAAGCTGCGTCCAGTATTCGTTCGCGGCGCATCTCGACGTTACAATCAGCCTGCGTATTGATCAAGCGACGTCGCGTCGCGCAGTCGCTAGGTTTTCACAGTGAAGAGACGCAGTCTATACAGAATACCGCGCAATTTGCATTCGTGAGACGTCGTTCGCGCCGCACTGCAATGCAGAGCAACGTGATTGAAGCCTTCCAAATACCCTCTACAAAACGTCATAATTAACATCATCCTAGGCGCGAGCGGCGCGCGCGACGCCTGGGCCTCCGTCTGCCCTCCGCTCTCTCACTGTCTCTAACCTCCGCTCCGCACCAGCACGCGGAGCAACCATGTGAATTTCGCCGTTTTATAGCCTGTAAATCCGTTGTTGAGTGTTTTTACTATTTTGTAAATAGCACAGCAATTTCTTCTAACAGAGAGCGCAGACTAAGTGTAGTGAAATACCTTACACTCAAATAAACAAGGGAAATGCTACTATTGCGAATTGTTTTTGCTTGTATACACACTGTTGCGTACGACAGCAATTAAGCGTATTCGCTCAGCATTCGCGTTCCACTCCCACCTGAAATTCCTACTCGACACGATACCTGCGTCGCAATTAATTTTAAAGAGACCGCGTGTCCAGACTGCTCACCCACGGCTGTTTCGCCTCTGGGACCCCGTGTCCACACTGCGCACACACACCAAAAACTCGATTTTTTTCGTTTTACTTCCAGACAAACGAATTCCTTCTAATTATTGCTAGAATATTCACTTTTAGCGCCCAATATCTTCTATTGACATACAGGCTATAAAACGGCGAAATTCACTTGGTTCCTTCGCGTGCTGGTGCGGGGCGTAGGTTAGAGACAGTGATAGAGCGAACGGCAGACGGAGACCGAGGCGACGCGCGCGCCGCTCGCGCCTGGAATGATGTGAATCACGACATTTTATAGAGGGTAGTCATTTGCAACGAAAATTCAGTTTAAAACTCACTGAACTGATTGGCCGCGGAGCGTCCGTTTTGGGGACTGGCCGTGGAACACGCGGTCTCTTACGTGTTGGAGGCAGAGTTGCCGGCGAAAACGATTCGCGATAAAAATGACTTTTGGGCTCTCTTCATGAGAATGTAGATTTGGTCTTCACAAAAGCAAAGATAAGTGAAAAAAAACCGAAAAGTTGCTGGAAAAACGCTCAACACAAGGTATAACGGTTAACTACAGGTGTCGGCCGGCCCCCTACTAACGAAATTTTCATTTAAGGCAGTGTTCACGATGAAGTTTTTCTGTTTTTCCACCTATCTTGAAAAGGGCCCGTGCTGATTTTAATGATATCTCTGAAGTCGTTCAAGACTTTTGGGAACGGAGTTATGGTCCCTCAAAGATTGAGCTAAGGTAAAATGGTGGACGAGTTGTCCGAGGCTTGTAGCTTACGTCTTTTGCAGCCGATCTATGCGAGCTGTTCTGAGTGAAGAGAGAAGCTGAGAATGAAGGGAAGAACGGGGCTAATGATTGAAAATCATCGCTCATCTCACGATTTCGAGCATTCATTTGTTCACGTCGGTGGGGGTGTGTTGCGCTTTTGGGGTTAGCCTTGCGCTCGTAGTGGCAACTTCGGGCTCTTTTGGATCGTTTCCTGGCTCGTTTTCATGCGTTCTTCCGACGTCAAAGTTACAGTGTGTCCCTCCACTACCCATTCCTAGTGGGAACTAAAACACATTTTTTATCGTGAACACTGCCTTCAATGCTTGTTTATCCGCCTTTTATTTTGGCATGTTGATCGAATCCACACCGCGGATGTGGCTAAGGAGCAATTTTGCTGGCACATGCGCCGCACGTGACGAAAAAACGCTGCGCGCGTCGTCGTTCTTGGGGCGCGTAACCTGAGCTAGTTGGCGCTCGGTTAATGCGCCCCAAGGTCGAGGACGCAAGCAGCGTTTTTCCGTCGCGCGCGGCGAGTGTGCCGAACTGCTCCATAGCCACACCCGCGGTGTGGATTCGATCAACATGCCTTTTATTCTGCTCTTAAAGTAGCCAGTAGTCTCTAACAGGGCTTAGCAATTACTTTAGAAGGGAAATAAATTATGGCGAAACAGGCATTTATACAAATCTTGATAATTTGGGGCGGGAAGACACCAAGCAATAACTTGTTCCTAAGCGTTTTTTCCATAACTTTTTACTTATTTTCACATTTGCGATGACCAGTGCTACCATTCAATGAGAATAGCACATCAACCAATTTTATCGAAATTGATGCCTTTAAAGGCAATGATCACGAAGAAAAAGTTGCATGTTCTTCTGGCTAAAACGTAAGCTTTGGGTCCCTCTTAGAAGATTAAGAACGGAAGTGCGACGAAAAACGGCCGGTAAGTGGGTGAAAATCTCGTGGGCCAGCCAATCCATTGGGCCACTCCGCCCACGTCCTATAACAGTTTCCCTGAATTCGTGGTTAGATGAGCGATGGTTTCCGATCGAAAACCCCGTTCTTCCCTTCATTCTCAACAACTCGCTTTACTCAGGTCAGCTCGCACACATCGGCTGCAAAAAGCGGGAGTTACAAGCTTTGGACAACTCGTCCACAATGCTTCCCTAGCTGAATTTTGAGGGGCCATAACTCCGTTTCCAGGGGGGTCTTGTACGATTCCAGTAACTTCATTGAAATCAGCATGGGACCGTTTTCAAGCGGAAAAACAGAAACGCCGCATCACGAGATTTGGAGCGGGAAAAGCTTCTGGAAAATCATCAAAGGTAGCAGACACGCTCGAAAAAGTTGTTGAGATAACTACATTAGTGGGGTCGTGAAGGCCCTAGAAGAGCCCTCACGAAGTTGCAAGCGTTAGAAATGAGTCCAAATGACCGTATTTGAGCAGTAGTCAGTCACGAAATCATCCTTGCTCCGCCCATCGATACGGGCTCCGCCCCTCCATACATTCAATGCTCGATTGCGGCCACTTTAGATTACTTTTTAGGCTTATAACGGCGTAGGAGTTCCAGAAAGGGCCGTACGATTACATTAGCGTCGTTATCCCAACAAATTTGTTGCTAGCTCCGCTATTTCAGCCAGTGCCGTACAACTCGTCCATTTCTGGGCCAATATAGAACGTACCGTTATATCTTAATTTCCGTCGATTTGTTTTCGTCTTTTTCGTTATTTCTGAATACTAACAGCTTCAGACCTTCAGTTTAATCCATTAAATTGATATTATTTTTGAGCGTGTCTGCTGCCTTTAAAGAGATACGAAAAAGAGTTACTAGATGTTGATTTGGTCTGAGGGATTGAAGAAGGAGCGCTGAAGACGAGTGCTTGAGAAATGTGGCCAAACACTGTAGAGCTTCCTTGTAGAATTTAGTCAATGGAATGAGCGGGGACGTAGATCGTCACGCGCGGTGGAAACACCCGCTGGCTGGTGGTGTGATGATCACTCCTTGCGCATTCTTTAGACTAAATTTGACAAGCAGACTATAAGTGATGTATGCGACTCACCAGCGGTCGAAATCTACGAAATAAATTTTTGGAACAGCCGATCGACCGCAATGCAGGCCGCGTCTACTGACAGCTGCGTTCAGGCGGAGTTTCCTGTTTACATATTTACCTAGTTCGCCATACTCATCAGCTGAATAGACCAAGGACACATAGGTCCAATTGAAGCGAAGGGCGATTTCTACCATTGCCATAGCTTGATAATCATCAGATGGAACAGTCCTAAAAGTATAGACGTTGAACGCTTGCTCACAAGAGGTCGAGCGACCAGTGTCCACCTGGCAAAATATTCAAATCGACTCTTGTCTGATAGATCAGCATTCGTGCTAGCGGGGCTCACTTGAACTATACGAAACAAACGAAGTAAGTTTGCTATCTGAAAAGAGTTAAACTATTTCATGAAAGCAAGCAGTCAGAACCTAAAAACAGATCTCACCTGTACGGTGACAGAGCTATAACTTGCACCAACTACTGCGACCACTTTCTTCTTTTTTGTTACTCTTCTGTTCGTTGGATCTTTTCCATCGCTACAGTCACCATAGAGAAAACCGAATTAAGGTACTTTTTTCACAAGTTGAGATGCCGGACCCGCAGCCCGAATATGTTGATTTTCATCCACATCCACACTCCCTCACTCTTCAAACCAGGCGCTTTCTCATTCTTATGAGATTAATACAGTGCTCGCCTTAACTTTACGCAAACCCCCTCCCCATGAAGTGGTTTCGCAAATAATTTTGGAGCTGTTTGCGTTGCATTAGACATAATCGCGTTTAGGATACCGAAAAATCCCTTAGCGCATGTGATTGAACAATTTCAGCGCCTATTTTCGTAGCGTCACAACTTTACGCCCACACTGTCACTATGACAAGTCAAACACATTTGTTGATAATTGATCTTTCTGAAGTGGGCTTGAAACCTACGACTGGTGCCATGTACATATGCATCTACATTACGTCCGCGTCTGATCGATTGCCGGGAGTTGGTCAAACTGAAGTTTGAGCTTCCCACATCGATAAGGTTGGCAGCAGGCAGATATCGAGGACTGCTGGCTGATCAGGTGATGCATCGATACTCACACATTCGTGGGGATGTTCCCAAAAAGGATGACGGACCTCCCTTCAATCGAAATGGGGAACTTCCTCAAAATCGAGGGGAGGTGGCGGGGACCTCCGGCCAGCAGGACTTCCCTTGTTCTCCAGATCGCCAGTCTTCCTCAAGCTGCCGCAACCCTAAACCCATTGTTCATTGATCAGTCAGAAGTCAGCTTGCCGAAACTCGTTGTTTTCAACAGGTTCCTGTTCTTGGGAAACTGGTATTGGACCCAAAATATTCACCTCCGACGACAGGCTCCAGAGGAACTTATTATCTCCCCCTGACATCCGGACAGAGATACTTTACAAAGTCCTCGAGTGGCGGATCTGCCCCTCAAATTGCGAAGTTCTAGACCACCTCGAGACTAGCCAGTTTGCGTCACCGTATTCGCTGCGGCTTTGTTTTCGCGTTCATCATGCTCGGGGGGAGCCCATGGGAAAAACCGTGAATCGAACTTCCCTTGTTCTCCCCCCGCAACCGACTGTTCCGGACGTCATTCGTTGTGTAAAAATAGAGGGGAGAGGAGCGAGACACCTCTCTCTCCTCAACCGAGCGCAAACGGCCGAATCATGTCTATTGTCCTCGAGAACTTCCCCTTAAATATCTGAGTAGTTTCTTGAATAATACTTTTATGTATTATCACAGAAGGGTTGGAGAACGACCACGCGAGTTTTGGAGACAGGATAAATGGCACATTGCTCGGCTTGCCTCAAACTCAAGCTTGTCTGCCATCAAATCCAAGCTATTTTTCCGAATACAGCGTCGAAATCTACGCTGTTTCGTTCTATCCACTGCTGGAAGCATCTGAAGCATAAGAAAACTACGCATTTTCCATTATTGCTGCTCTTTTCTCAGCGGAAAGAAGTTCAAAATCTAAATTCCACAAGTAAACTAGTCTCCCTTGAAGGAGCTGCGCTGGAAGCTACGGTTTTTTTCTTGTCTGAGCTTCCGCGGTACAAGTTCAATTGCACAGGGTGCATTTTTGATCCATGGAACAATCGAGATAGATATCACAAGGTAGCTGAGTTAAATACAAAACTTAGAGGACAAGCTGGACTCGAACCTGCTCCACATTCCTTATGGGGTGAGAGTGGTACCAATGCACCACCAACGCCCGCTCTGTGTTTCTCAGCTAGTTTACACAGAAACTGTGTAGGCACAACAGCAATCATTCGAAAACGTGAATGATTTGGCAAGCACAAATCGGCATTGATTGCAGTTAAGCTAAGGTCTTGCAAAGCGGGTGTCGGTGGTGTAATGGTAACACTTTCACCCGGAAAGTGGCGTGATGCAGGCTCGATTCCTGCCTGCCCTAAGTTTTGTATTCAACTCAGCTACCTTGTGATTTCTTATTATCATATACCATGTCATAAAAAGGCACAAAATATTCAAAAACACCAAAATCGAGATGGAAGAAGTTGCTTTGAGTAGCATGGATTCCAACGGCATGTTGATCGAATCCACAGCGCGGGTGTGGGTAAGGAGCAATTCTGCTGGCACATGCGCCACACGCGACGGAAAAACGCTGCGCGCGTCGTCGTCCTTGGGGCGCGTTAACCTGGGCTCTCTGTAGAAAAACTATTTGGCGCTCGTTTAATGCGCTCCAAGGAAGACGACGCGAGCAGTGTGCCAGCCAAACGGCTCCATACTCAGAAAGTTGGAGCTCGCCACCCGATAACCAAAAGTTCGGCGGGGCGCAGAGCCTCACTCGGTCCGCGAGCGGAATGGTAGCGAGTGGCGAGCACTGGCATGCTGGCGCTCGCCACCCGCTCACCACTTTACGGCGGCGCGCTCGCAACTCCACGCCGGCGCGCTTGCCTAGCGCTGGTCGCCGACAGAAAGCTAGCGGGTGGCTAGCTCTCAAATGTGGCTTCCGCTTAAAATTCATGCCATATTTGAAATTTCGTTTCGTTTATGCGGTGTTATCGCCTGCAGGAGGGAGGGGCATGACATAGCACTCAACCACGCCCATTTTTCCGTGCCGCCGCGCAATTTAAACACCAACCCCGTGGTTTTTCTCCCATCTTCCAAAATCTCTCCCAAAATCAGAAGTCGTCTAGGGGAAGTGGGCGTGGCCAAGTGCGATACATAGGGACCCGCTCTCAGGGTACTGCACGAGGTGTGTAGAAAACCAATTCTACTCAGACCCCCGTCCCAGGAGCGTGATTTGATCAATTTTCTGGAGATGTTCTCACACCCCCCCCCCAGGAGGACCTCAGCTACTTCGTGAAAAAAATAGATCCTTAAAGGCAGTGTCCACGATAAACTTCGTCCTCGGTTTTTGGCCGGAAATCGAAAGTTCAGAATCTCATTGGAACACTGGGGTCGAAAGAACGAACGTAAACGAGCCAGAAAGAGCTCTAAACGGCTCCGAAGTCCGCTCGCGCTAGCCCTTCCGCTCGCGGTCGAGTTTTACGAGAAACAGTTTGGTCTGCTCCTACATTAGCATTGGAGCGCGAGCGCGGCTGAGTTTTAGCATTGGGGCGCAATTGTGCACGCTGTCTACTTCAGGCCAATGCCCGCGCAACTCATCCACCGTTGAAATGTGGCTTTCAAGAAGAAGAGCTGATTTTGGATGTTTCGCAGCGTTTTTCCTGATTCTTTCTTCACTGATAAAACTGTCAGACTCTGAACCTTCGTTTTCTGGTTGAAACTTGAGAACGATATTTATCGTGGACACTGCCTTTAACAATGTATACCCCCATTCAGAATGGTCCGCTCGTTCTCCCTGCGGAGCTTAAACCCCTCTCCACCCCTCCGCAGCTCAGACCTCACTGTGGAGCTCCACACCCGGCGCCGAACCCTGTCCCCTCTGCTGCGATGGCACCCGTTGTCCTTTTACAGCAACAGTACATATACAAAAAACTTGGAGGGTCTAGGACTGTCAATAATTATTTATTACATTCAATTTCAAATTACTTAACAATTTCTTAGTATTCAAGAGTTTCTATTGATTGATTCATAACACAGACGCAATACTTCTTATTAACGAGATCACAGTGTCCTAAACCTCAACATAAACTATGGTGCTCATATCGAACAAATATTCAAATTATTCGGCCAATGATGAAACTGCCCGGTTTTCCTCAGGGTCCACTTCCATCGCTGGAGTTGGGGACTGCTCCAACGCTTTTGACGAGCACTGAGTGTTATTGGAGTTTCTATGACACATACTCTGACAAAAGATGGCGAATCGCTTCGGTGGGCGCGGCCGAAAAGGGGAACGGTATACAGCTTTGGGGGATTCAAACGGCTCATTCTTGTTTCAACACGATGACAAGTCTTAACACTGTGATAAGCATCACAGCGTAGCTTGATATGGTGGTTATCAAGACGTGATCACGTTGTGACGTGCTTATCACGTGCACAGCCGGTATAAAAAGCGTCTCTTTTCACTCGAGTCCTCATTCGACATTCTGACGCCGGCCCTGGGAGGTGATTTCGAGTCACTCTCCGGAGGCCAGCATATTTTTGACCGCTGGGTATAGGGGTGTCTTCTCGGCTGGGGGGGGGGGGGGGGTGCGGTTTTCGCTGCGATCCGTGGGGAAGGTGGTTCCTCACCGCAGACCGCGGCGAAGATTACGTCCTTGTCGTGGACCTAGGCGGGGACCTTCTCCGCCGTGTGACCGCGACAACCCGAGAACATTTATGCTTGTGGTGAGTATTAAAATTATTTACCCGTAAAGTCAATGACGTCATCGTTGGGCTGCTCGTTGGAGTATCCCGCTAGGCATTTAGGTAGTGTCCCAACCGTGGTTGTGACGTCATTACGAGCGTCGCGATGCTGTACTCCCGCTGCCCTTTATCGTATTACTCCTCGTCGGTCTGTGATTTTTCTCCTATCGGAAGTCTTACGCGGAGTCAGGGTCAAACGGAGCGTTGCGTAATTTTTCAAAATCGGAGCGGCCCCCCGTCACATTTTTTTTCAAAATCCAAAATTTTTGCGATTCCCCCCTTCCCGAGGCCGGGCAGTTTATAGTGGATTACTGAAAATGTCAGACGCCGAAAATTCGTTCAGTAGTCGAGCCCAAGCTTCTAAAATCGAATGCTACGATCCTTCCCTTAGGGACCAAAATTAATCGAGAATTTATGGGATATCCACGAAATTCTCATTTTCGGACAGAAATTTTTGCGACCCCGTTGTGAAATTTCGCAACCCGACTTGACCCTGCGCAGTGTCCCCCGATTTCCCTGAGAAGCCCTACTCACTTCCCAAGACTGAGCACGCTCCAAACAAAGCGCTTCTCACTTTCGCTACTCATTCGCGCAGTACTGTTCCTGTTGGACTTTGCTGAGTACTGTTCTCACAAAGCACGCTCGCCCCCCCCCCCCCAACGATGCGCTATCTCGATCTCAATGACGCGGCGCACGCTTCCGAAATTACGCAAATCACCCTCAAAGACTGCGCACACTCTAAAGGGAACGCTGCTCCCCGAAAAGCGCACACACACTGGACGGAGCATTGCTTATTTTCCACGACGCTGCCCTCGAGCGCTTCCCACGTCATCGGGCTCGGTGCACTCTTCCTGTGAAACGCTACCGTCATGACAGGGCACACAATATTATGAGGCACTTCACACTTGACGACGCGAAGAACTTCAATTTTGGCGACGCAGAAATGAGTGAAATTTCGCCGATTTCTTCAACGAAAATACCATGATTGGTACAGTCTTCGATCAAACAAATTCGACTTGATTCAACTTCGACACAATCAGAATTATTGCTGCTTGGGCGCTATTCATACTCCTCAACGGCAGCGCGTTATGCGCAGGCGTGGCGTTGAGATATGAATGGCGTGACGACACGCCCACGCGGCACGCATATAACGCCCGCTCCGCAATAGTTTGTTAATACGCCACCAATTTGATTGCGTTTCATAATATTTCATTCCAGTATTATCCTTTGCTACCATGGTGATAGACTCGTGCACTAAAATAGCGTGTTTGGAAAAGTTAAGGTTCACTTTTTTCGGCTCCGCCATAGCGTCCCAGCTGGCGTTTTCATAGTCTTCGCAAGCGCGTAATGCGCGTAGCGCGCTGGCGCTGACGAGTATGAATTGCACCTTACAACGATTCTTCGGAACATTGTTATCTAATAGTGCTGCAGAGCTCGTCCAGACACTGAGCTGACCAAACTCGTTAATAAATTCGTGTTTGAACAGGAATGAGCCGTTTGAATCCCCAAAGCTCTGTACCGAACATCCGGCCGAAAACGCCCATCTTATCATCACGGCGAAAACTCCACCGATTTCGCCTAATTCGGTTGATATCCTTTTTGTGTTGGCGAAACCGGTGAAGTTTTCGCCTCAATTCGCCTCGGGCTCGCTCCACCAGCGAGGGTGTTGATTGTTCGATTTGGCGAGAATCGCCCTACTTTGAAAGGTCATTATCAGCGAATGGTGTTTCATTTCTCGATAATTGTGTGTCGGTGCTACCATTTGAGAAGAGTACTCTAAGGACTCTGGATAAAAGCAAAGAGGAAGGAAACCCCTCGTGCGAAGATGGAACTTTCTGAATCGTAAGAATTTTTTAATACTGCTCTTGCTTCGTTACTTGCTTTTTTTCTTCAAATAGAGATCTGTGCTGAGTGTAGCGTTATATAGGAGCCGTTGCTCTCGCTTTTAACTCGAGGAGTGAATCACCCCTAAACTGATTGGAACACGTTTCAGTCGGTTCGCCTGGCGCACGCAGTGTTCACATTCTGCGACACTGCGAGGGGGCAAACGTCGGACAATACAGACCGTTTTCAGCTTGAGGAAACGATAGAAGACGCTTATCCCGTAGGGGCTTTGTGGGAGCCCCTTGCTATTGCCCGGCGCTCGCCTCCCCGAGAGAAAAAGGCGGAAGAGATGCCATGAAGTCGGAGAGGGCGGTTTATGACAATAGAAATCAGAGAAGTCGTAATAGGCTAAACGCACAGATCATCGTTTACGCCAGCTTTTGTCCCAATTAAACGTGATTTCTCCTGTGATCTCTCAACCACATGCTCAATCGGTATGAAAGGCGCCTCACCTCATAGAATGCCGCATCCGGTCCAAGACGGCAAGAAAGGGGCATTTTTGAAGAAGAGCGTACGACTCTCTCTGTGGGGGATAGATGACGCCAGGGCTTTAGAGCAATGACGCCAGTGCTCCGAAGCGGTGACGACAGCGCTCCAAGCAATAGCTGCAGTGCTTAAGGTCTGTGATAGCAGGGCCTCAGGGCAGTGATGGCAGAGCTTCAAAGCAGTTACGGCAGGGCTTCGATCAAGTCAAATCATCGCTTCGGAGCTTGCTCCCCCGTTTGAGGGGGCAAGCTTCGGCGCTTGGAGGGTACTACGTGATTTGAGGGCGGACCCATGAACTGTTATTATGCTCATGAAGTGCTTCCCTATCATTTCTGCGTTTTGATTTTAGTTCTAACCTGTGCATTCAGGCCGCTGTAATTCTGCTGTCCTTCTGGTCAAAAAGATTACGGAGAGGTGGAGTTCGCGATCACTTTGTATTAAATGTTAACTACGGAATCAGCGGTTAACAAAGGTGAATCATGTTCTACGGAAGACTACAATTTTTTTGAATTCAATCTTCTGTTGTTTCGATCAAAGACAAGTCTGTGAGGATTAATTTTGATTCTCTAGCGTCCGAGCGATGATCGTGGTACCTTGGATAACTAACTGTTCGGCCGGATAATGAACTATTTTTGACATCCAGTGATTTCGGACATAGCTGAGGCTAGCAGTGTGATCGTAAGAAGCGGATCGGGTTCCCTATTACACTTTCGTTTGTTTGCAGCACCATTATAGAGATTTGCATACCAGTAAACTGCGGTTGTTCCATTGCTAAAGTGTGCCCACTGTGCCGCCTTTTCTGCTGTTAGATTTGCTGGCGGCTCTATGCTCCCCCAGAACGCTCTACCTTCTGGAAAAACGTACTCAGCATCTGCATGAAAGCGGGACCATAACGAAAGGTGAGGCCTTTTTTCGCAGTGCAAGCATCTTACTCGTTTTCTCTTCGGCTTCGCTTTTTTGCACACATTGAATATCTTTCCGGTAGAGAAAGTCTCGGAGAAGAGCAGGGTCAACAGCGAATCGAGCTGTGGAAAAGATGATGCCGTATACATTTTTTCTAGCAGAGAACCTACCAAAAGTTTACAAGGATCAGCTCCACGTCTAGACACCGAGGGAAACCGTGGAATAGCAGTGTTGTAAAATAATGTATTGGCAAATGTGAAGTTTGCAGCTTTCCTCTCGTCTTCTTTCTGTTCGTGTTGTGTTATCGTATATACTCTTTGTTTTCATATCTCGTTCTTCTTTCTCGCGTCAATCTGAGCTCTTCGCCCGGGTCGAAAGCGTTCGTTGTCCTGAGTCGCCGCCTGATAACAGCAGCGACGTCTCCAGAGCTAGTAGCCGTCCTCGATGTAAGGACCTCAAAGCAGCAGCCAACTTCAGGTTAATAACGTTCAGAAGTCACCGATAGCGGCCACCTCGAGATGACATGTATTTTCGGAATGCTGCATTGAATGAAAAACTTCCTTCTGTCTGAGAGTCTGAACTAGGACCTCCAATGGTTGAGGGGCAACGAAGATTTTTAAGAGGGCAAAGAGCTCAATTTGCGCGTTTGTTGCCTGCATCACAATTATTTCTAACAACGGAATGAACCTGACCAGGTTGCCTGAACTACCAATACAGCCATTTTTTGACCGACTTCAGGGCAGTGATAAAAGCCCCATACTGGCTGCCCGAATAGCAGTTAATAAAAATTTTATGAACCAAAAAGTGATGAGCTCAGTAGGCAAAATACCATTTGGACTCCGCGATGTGCCTTAATCTCCAAAAAGACAACAAACGAGCCTTAGATTTGTGTTCTGTGTCCCAAATTACTCCCCTGGACAAAGCTTGAATGAAGCTTTTCCCCTAACCTCAGAACCCGAAAGTGAAAGTGGCTGTTTAACCTCCTGGGGCCGTCGAAAAAAAATTCTGTCAAACTTTGCCTAGGGAGTTTTTCGGAGGGCTGAACACGAACATGATATTCGTTTGGAGTCTCTCAAACGGTTGCGGGAGATTGCGGTAAGTATAGTGTTATCTAGGTGCTGTAGCCTATAGAGTTCCAGCCAGAGTATCTTGAGGTTACAGTCTCCTTTGCTGCAAAACATTTGCTATGATGTTTTCAGAGACGATTGGTTGTGAGCGGTCTCCACATGAGTCTGTCGTCGAAGTTTGTCATAGAGAGTAAAGAGAAATACTTTGAGAGGGAAAACACGGTAAGGGAAATCAGCACCAATGGTGTTCCATCGACGGGAATTTCTGATTTCTCAACAAGAAATGGTAATAATACTGCTGGGTTGCGAGATTTGAGCGACATCTTTAGGGTTCTAGTTTAATGTGAGCGGTTCAGGGGACACTAGCTGATTTTGAATACAGTGGCGAGCTTGTTCGCGAATGCGTCTGAACGGTAGAAATTTTAATGTCATGTGGGAATATTCACGCATTACACGGTAAAACAGTGTAGGCGGCCCGCCGCGAAAGATAGATCTTAAGGAGTTATAAGCTCCGAAAGTTTGCCAGCCATCGACCTCCTCCTAGTCCATGAAATGTTAAAGGCAGTGGTCACGATGAAAAACGTTATAGAAAAAACAACAAAAATTAGCTTAGATCAAAAACAGCTGAAAAACTATGAAGGTAGAGCGGTGAAAAACGGACCAGAATTAGAGTTTCTAGGGCCCAAAAATGCTAGTTCGTGCACACGTGCACAGCGACGACGAAAAAGATCGCAGTCGCATGCCGAGAAGTCAAAAATCATCGACATTCAGAGGAAGAAATAAATGCAAATTTGTAGAATAAAAACAGTTGAACAATGAAAGAAAGCACTTCAGTCAATGTTTTGACTAGATGTTAACATAAATCCGAAGGGTCATTGATAGAAATTCAATTTCAAGCCAGCTAATGTTCTTGATATAAGTGGTCATCGATGCCGATGATGTGGAGTGGGCTCGTCTACCATCAAAAGACAAGAAAGTTAAGGCTTCAAATTTGTCCCAAAACAGTGGTTTTTGCGCGATTTTTTCTTATAGGTCCTACTACTCGAGACCCAGAAAAGGGTTTAAAGAATAAGAAGACAAGCATATTTGATCGCGACCACTGCCTTTAAGCGGCCGAGCCAACAGGATCGACGGCGCAAAGGGAGGAAGGGGCAGCGGTGGGCAGTGGACCAGGGTTCGAAACTCCCCCAGAGCTGTTTTTTTGCAAATTCACGAAACTTTCATATTTTGATCGAAAATTATATCACAAATGTCATCTTATCCTTTTGCTGCGCGATATAGCCATATAGACAGTGAAATAGACTCGGGTACAAGGAATTCAAGGTTTTTGTTTAAAATCAAAGCTTTCTCGTTGTTTTGGGGAACTTATATGATTTGGAAGTATTACCCCTCATATTTTGAACAAGTTACGAGAACCAATAAGTAACAGAAGACGGTGCGCTAGATGCAGTCGGCCTCTGCGACCACCCCGAAGTCTGATCGTCATGCCCCTCATTTTCCCATCAGGCAAGGCCGGAGAAATGCTCTTTGTCCAATTACCAGAGCCGGGTGGTCGCTTCCCATTGAAGGGTGTATTCAAGACAAAGAAACTTTACGTCGTCAGCGGAACATCTCATATCATGACGACGTTAACAACACTTGCATTTTTCGAGAATGTTTTCATCCAGCAAATATCGGAGAATTATGTTCTCGTTCTCAACTCAAGGAGTGATTTTTCCATTCAAAGCACGACACAGGCTCTTCTGCCGGCGGGAAAAAACTTGCAGATTTTTACGAAACCGCCTGGTGTAACAAGCTTGGTTCAGCTGGCAGACATCGGGTTTTTTCAGCTAATCGAAGGCACTGCTCAAGCGATTTCACTCTACTATTGCTCTTCAAAATTTTGAATTTTTAGGTCGTTCAAAATAATAAATGGTTCTCAGCGTGGACGATGCCTTTAAGGCCGGCTACGTTCTTATCCGTCCGGGTCCTTTCGAAACTCCAACTGATCTCTTACGTAATCAGTTACTTTTGGAGTATACAAAAGGACTACTACTGGGCATTCGAGATCAGTTGGAGTTTCGAAAGGACCCGGACGGATAAGAACGTAGCCGGCCTTAAAGGCATCGTCCACGCTGAAAACCATTTATTATTTTGAACGACCTAAAAATTCAAATTTTTGAAGAGCAATAGTAGGGTGAAATCGCTTGAGCAGTGCTTTCGAATAGCTGCAAAACCCGATGTCTGCCAGCTGAACCAAGCTTGTTACGCTAGGCGGTTTCTGCAAAATCTGCAAGTTTTTCCCCGCCGGCACAAGAGCCTGTATCGCGCTTTGATTGGAAAAATCACTGCTTGAGTCGAGAAAGAGAACACAATTCTCCGGCATTGGCTGGATGAATACATTCTCGAAAAATGCAAGTGTTGCTAACGTCGTCATGATATGGGATGTTCCGCTGACGACGTAAAGTTTCTTCGTCTTGAATACACCCTTCAATGAGAAGCGACCACCCGGCTCTGGTAATTAGACAAAGAGCATTTCTTTGGCCTTGCCTGATGGGAAAATGAGGGGCATGACGGTCAGACTACGGGTGGTTGCAGAAGCCGACTGCACCAAGAGCACCGTCTTCTATTACTTATTTGTTCTCGTAACTTTTTCAAAATAGGTGGGGTAATACTTCCCAATCATATAAGTTCCCCAAAACAATGAGAAAGCCTTGATGAGAAACAAAACCTTGAATCCCTTGTACCCGAGTCTATTTCACTGTCTATATGGCTATGTCGCGCAGCAAAAGGATAAGATGACATTTGTGATATAATTTTTGATCAAAATATGAAAGTTCCGTGAATTTGCAAAGAGCAGCTCTGGGTGAGATTCGAACCCTGGTCACATGCCCCCCACTGCTCCTTCCTCACTTTGCGCCGTCGATGCTGTTAACTCGACCGCTTGACAATTCAGAGCTAGGAGGAGGTCGATGGTCGGCAAACTTTCGGAGCTTATAACTCCTTCAGATCTATCTTTCGCGGTGGGTACCCAACACTATTTCACCATGTAATACGTGAAAAATCCCACATGACATTAGATTTCTAGCGTTCAGACCTACGCTTCTTATACTTCCCTTGTTAGTGCCGACTTGGGAATTACTCCTCCGAATCGGAAGCGTTGAAGGGTCTGAGAAGTGGATTTTCTCACAAAATCAAACCTAAAGTTTTTATTTGAAGTCAATCCTAGGTAAAGCTGATATGGATCGCACTGACATTTGTTTCCAATCGGAGGTTGGCGCGAACTCAAAGCACGTATAGGGGTCTGTAGAGTCGCAGTGACCGGCGAGTGGTCGCCGAGCGTCAGCCTTGATGCGGCGACAAAAATGTTTCCGAACATTATCGTCGCCGCGTCGGTCACGGCTCGCTCACAGTGACGCAGGACCGTCGCGGCGTCAAAGCACTATGCGGTGCCCCCTCGTTGCCACTCACTCTGCGTCGATCCCCCTCGTCGCCAAATGTAATCGATATGGCATCAACGAGCTCTGCGCCGCGACTTAAACTCTGCAGACCCCTTATGTTATAACACAAGGCAGCGAGTTTGCGCAAACCTTCAATAGGGAACGAAAAGTATCCGTGATGACTGTATTGGAGTAAAGAGAATCGCGATGGCCAATAATTGAGTTTTCCAAAACATAGACGGGACTCACCAGCCATGTCTGGTGGATGCTCATCTTCCAAGCCATTGTTCTCACTGTTTCTCAAGCACTCCAGGTCAGCCGTCCGTCTGCGCATCCCTTCCTCCAGCATATCTGAAAAAACAAGTACATCATCCCTTGTGGTTGTCATGACTTATGTATATGAGAGTGACGAAACAATGAGTTACGACCTCCGCAGCCGCCGTGACAGTTAGCATCGAAATGAAAATATGATTATATCAAGTTCGAGCTTCAAAGCATTGCAAAAAAAAAAGCCAAACAACAAACAGAAACAGAAAATGTTGAGAAAACGTGTGATTAGGAGAAAATTTTAGGAGAATTTAGCGAAAAACTTTATAGGACGAGAACAATTCAGCGGGCGACTCGCTAGCAAACAGCTTGCGACCCGCTATACCCCCTCTGCTAGCGCTAACCCCATAGCGGGTGGCGAGCGAAGACGAGGGGCTAGCGGGTGGCGAGCTCTTCGAAATGAGGGGTGAGCGGGTGGCGAGTCACGCCCGAAATGCGCGCGGGTGGCGAGCTCCGACTTCCTGATTAGCCACACCCGTGGTGTGGATTCGATCAACATACCGA
Source organism: Aplectana chamaeleonis (assembly GCA_029168955.1). Classification (NCBI taxonomy): domain Eukaryota; kingdom Metazoa; phylum Nematoda; class Chromadorea; order Rhabditida; family Cosmocercidae; genus Aplectana; species Aplectana chamaeleonis. The sequence continues at coordinate 61,538 of JAPDOI010001330.1, forward strand.
TCCCTACGGTTACCAGGCTGTCATCGAGAAACGTCTACTGCCATATCTTTATTTTCGCAGACGTGATAACCTAATTTTTCAGCAAGTTAACGTTGTGACGCACTCATACAACTTTACGCGGGCGAAACTGGAGTCGCATACAGTGGGCGACTCTGGCTTAGCCGCCTTGTTCTTCTGGCGGACCTAACATAATACAATTTTCTCAAGGAGCTACTATATCTGTAGATTGAATGATAGGTTACTCCAATATATCTTCCAATATATCTTCCAATATCTTCCAATAATCCAATATTCATTATATCCAATATAAAATTAAGTAAAATAAAATAATATGATAAAATAATAATGAATGAATAAATAAGTGTTCTATTTTTTTCACTTACAAAATGCAAAAATACTGTTTCACTTCAATAAACGTGGACGCACTCGGTACAAGAGTGTTGACGCGCAGGCGAATTTCGGAAAGACAGTTCGGCTTCGAATACCACCAAATCACGCAAGCCGACAATTATTGTTTTCATGCCATCTGTAGCTTGGCCCCGAGCCGAGCTGCTGTTGGGACGAAAACAATAGAGATGACACGTATGATTTCACAATCGGAGCCGAACTGTCACTCGGCTCGGAGCTGGGTATGTTTGGCACTTTATTATGATAAAGCTTTTTCTCAAGGTGGGCGTGGAGTATTGGCGCATTCCACTTTCTTCCTTATTCGGCGCGCTCCACTTTCCTCCTAACTAGGGAACTTCGCAAGGCCTTCCCCACCATTTTGAAGATGACTAATGTTTTCTGGTCAATTCTGGCTTGCTGTCTCCGAATTTGACATCAGATTTTGCTACGGACACCGCTGAACGAAAATATGAGCGTTTCTAAAGATTTGCGAAAAGGTAAGGAATTATCAGCCAAATTTTAGAGTGTTTGAATTTTTTTTTTTGGATTTGGCTTTTAACTTTTAACTAGGGGTTATTTATGGCTCTGAACCCAAGTCTGGGGTCTTCTCCTTGCCAGGCTTAAGGTTACTGTAAGTTACGGTAGGCATAATTCCTAGTAACTGGCGTTACTTACCTTAAAGTTTCAGCGCCCCGAATAACCCACCTGGGGTGGAATTCACGAACCGCTAACCACGGCTAACTATCACTTCTGGGGTGGAATTCACGAACGGCTAACCACCGCTAACCAACGCTTCTGGCTGAGATAGCCATGGTTATCGCCACTGGAATGATTCACGACTATGGCTACTCTGCCAGCGCGTAGCTAGATGCCTCACACGGAAACCGGAGGTGCCCAGGGTTTCGGAGGCATCTAGTCTAATTTTGACCCGAGATTTTACGTAAATTACGGTAAGTTTAGCCTCAGTTGGTGAAATTTTAGCTACAGCGCCCGCATATTCTACGTAATTTCTCGCTACGGCACCCGCACATTCTAAGCAAATTCCCGTCACAGCATTCGGTCGATCGACCCACCCAGTCCTGATCCGTACAAAAAAGGCGATCCCAGCTGCGATCGACAGCATCGCCGTTTCTTCCCCACGGCCTGCAGCAACCCAATGGTCAAAATTATCCTCGCCTTGGTCTTCCAGAGAGCGACACGGGGTCACCCTCCACGATCAGCCACAGTCTTTCAAGTGAGCACTCTGTGAGTTGACTGGGCCAACACAGTTTGAACGGCATCCCTGCGTTCCACGTAGCCAGGGCGGGTTTAAGATTGCATTTCAACACAGGCTGTCGCTAAACCCGTGAATTCTCGCTACAAAATTATAGCGAGAATATACGGGTTTAGCGACAGAAAGATCAATGTGTCGAATTTAGCCTTCGTTTTTAAGTAGAATACGCGTAGAATTTGCAACCTTTCACCTTCGACACAAGAATATGCGGGTTTTAGCTATCGTAGCTAAAACCCGTAAATTCTCGCTACATGGAATGGGGCGGCGTTACGGGCCGCGCCCTCGGAGGCATCTAGCTACGCGTTGGCAGAGTAACATAAACTATGGCTGCGTTAACCACAGCTAGCCAACCCACGGATGAGGACGTGGTTAGCACAGCGAAACCGTGGCTAGCGTAGCAGACGTCACAGAAAAACAATCCCAAGAAATGGAAAATACATTTTAAAGTTATGCAAGCGTCTTAGAAATGGGGAAGCACGGTCTATTTCTCTGAAATGAACGACAGGCACTGGTACTTAACTCTTCCTAACTCGAATTTGTGCTTTTTCAACTTAGAACTTCTTCGCTGTTTTTTCGCCCTTCCTTTATTTTTTCGTACACCTTCATTCATAAGGAGCATCTTTCATCCCATGCGTTAAAATGTAGTCTTTTTAAATCAAGCCCAACTGTTTTTAGTTTTCGTTCTTCGCTCATGCTATGGAGCTTTTCATGTGCTTTTGTAGTTTATCTCATATATAGAGCTGTACCTGTACTTTCTATGATAATTTTGAGCTCGGCCAATCGCGTGTCAGGAGTGTATGGACGACAGCGAGTACAATCTAGAAGTGGTTAATCTACTTTTTCCATCTCAGCCCACGTCAGCTGATCGGGTCAGCTCTTTCTATTTCATTTTCTCTCATGTTTTTTTTGTCTGTTCCCACTATTTTTTTATGTTTAGTACGTATGATTTGTTTGCGAGTGCATATTTGTTTCAAGATTGAGTAAACGCGTGGATAAGTGAGGTGACCCCTTTAAACATTTTCCTTTTGTGTTTTTTTCTGTTATTTCCTACTCATTTCATGCTTTTTGTTGTTGACATTTCTGAACTCACTAATCGCCTTTTTTCAAGCATGAGCCTTGAATTATGGCTTTCTGAATTACCATTTTCTGGATGGCTTCTCTCGAACAAAAAAAAACTTGGCTATGGCCTATGTGAAACAAGCTAAATTAATTGTCAACCACAGAAACCATGAAACGAGTAAAAAATTAAAGAAAAAACAAAATAGTGGAGTCTGCTCGAATCACCTAACTTTTTCACCAATTTACCCACTCCTGAAGCAAATATGCACTCGCATACAAATCATGCGTATTAAACACAAGATACAACAAATAATCATCGGTGGGAAAAGACAAAAAACCTACGAGAAGAAATGAAATCGAATGAAAACTGACCTGATCAGCTGATTTGGCCCAAAACGACCACATCTGCTCTAAATAAAAAGAACTACAAATACAAAAATTAGCAACTACTACATCGAGCTCGCTCTGGCCCACCCAGCTTCATATTTCTGGAAAATGAAGAAACGAGCTCAATATTATCATTAAAAAACTACACGAACGCATAAAAAAAGTACACTTATACTTGGCAGACACCAGCGGATAATGAACAATACAAAAACAATTGAACCAGATAAGAAAACAATGAATTTCAACGCATGAAAGGAGGGGAGGGAAGGTATTCTGAACTCCGACCCTAACGAAATCGATTGGTCCGCTGTTTACGGGTCACGGTACTGCCATTGCACCTGCAATTGCACACTTTAGGCGTCGCGGCCAGCCAACCACGCCACAGAAAGGCATGAGAATCGGTGGTTTCGCTGGCCAGTACCTTGCTTAAAGGCACTGTTCGCGATAGAAATCGCTTTTCTGTTTTTTTGCCTTTCTTGAAACCGGTCCCATTCTGATTCCAACGATGCTTCTGGAATCGTACAAGACCTTCCGGGAATGGAGTTATGGTCCCTCAAAAATTGAGCTAGGGAAAATGGTGGACGAGTTGTCCGAGGCTTGTAACTTCCGTCTTTTGCAGCCAATGTGTGCGAGCTGACCTGAGTAAAGAGAGAAGTTGAGAATGAAGGGAAGAACGGGGTTTTTGATCGGAAACCATCGCTCAACTCACGATTTCGAGTCTTCCTTTGTTCACGTCGAGGGGCGGGAAGAGGCGGGACTTGCCCACAATGGCGGGGTTTTCCCACTTTTCTAAGCCGTTTTGCGGCTCCCAGGTAGCTTTTCGTCCCGTTTTTTTCGACGCTGTTCTGCTTCTGAGAGCCACGAGAAGCGTTTGTCGTGGAAAGTTCGCGGATGAAGTTTATCGCGAACAGTGCCTTTAACCACGTGGTTGGGTGACCGAGAACGTAGCCATGGCTGTGGTTTACGTTCGTGAATTCCGCCCCTGGCTGAGATAGCCATGGTTATCGCGTCTGAAAGGATTCACGAACGTGGCTACCACAAACCATGGGTACGATAACCACAGCCAGGCAAACCACGCATTTTTCATTTTTTCTTCATTTCATTTATTACGCTGTACAAGACAAGCGTGAGATAAAACGCTACAATAGCTGTGTAAAACAACCCTAATACATATCTAAAAACTCAATAACTTCGTGCCAGCCATACGTTTGAACGAACCGTAAGTAAGCATATTTGGTAAGGCGGTATACTTCAGCTTCAAATAGATTAAGCCTGCCCTGCATGTAAACACGTGCCTCCTCAGATTGGTTCTAGGCATTGAAAATGAGATCTTGATCTGTCTTCCCCTGGTTCTCGATTGTATCAAAGTGTAGAATCGGGACACTCTAACACCAAGCTGCCCAGATGACTTACTTGACTTAATCGGTTGGCTTTCGCCTGACGCGGTCATTCCGCATCTTCACCGAGGTGTGCCGTCCTAGTAGTCAGCCGTGTCCATTTTTCACGGTCTTCAGCCACAATTTGAACACATTCCATCCAGCTGTCACTATTCCATTTCCTGCGAAACGAAACATCGCGCCTGAACTGTCTTTCGATGCCGAGTGACTTTAAATCCTCTTTAACCACATCCGTCCAGAACTTTCGCCTACGCCCAGGTGGCCGTTTTCAGACAGGATTTGGAAGCTTTTTTAAAGCGTGTTGTACGAGACGATCCGGCGTTCTTCTTAGTATATGCCCGAGCAGTCGAAGTCGACTTTCCATTGCTGCTTGAGATGGCGTTAGGAGATGCTGGCACCTCCCTCGTGTCAAGCGTTGATGTACTGCGTCGATTTCCTTGTAAAGGTCTTCGTTATGGCATACACGCGGCCAGAAATATCCAAGCAAACGCCTAAAAAGCTTCCTCTCCGTGCAATCCAACCTTTCCATCTGCGTTTTCGGTGCTGCCCACGTCTCCGATCCGTACATCATGATAGGGCGAATAGCGGATAGGTAGACGCGCAACTTGACTTCCTTCGCGATGGTGGTAGACCACAAACACTTGGTTAGAGAATTGAATGCAGACGTAGCTTTCGCACATCGTTGTCGAATATCCGCTGCATAACTACCATCGTTCTTCAGCAAACAGCCCAAATAACAGAAATCGTCCACCAGTTCGATACGTTGTCCGTCCACACAAACTCCAGTTGAAGGCCTCTGAGAGACCCACATCTGCTTACATTTGTCGGGACGAAGACGAAGTCCATAGGCTGCGGCATACTTCGAAACGAGGTTCACAATCCTTTGCAGTTTTGCGTTGTTTTCAGCGAATAACACAATGTCGTCGGCGTACTCCAGGTCGACAAGGGAGCGTCCTGATGGTGTTAGGATCACATCCGCAGGAAACTGTTCTGCAACTCTACGCATGATGTCATCAACGGCGAAGTTGAAAAGAAAAGGTCCTGCAACGGCTCCTTGCCTTACTCCTGTTTTCACCTCGAAAGCTGACGTAAATCCGACAGGTGTACGAACTGCTGCTGTTGTTCCTTTGTTCATGTCCTCGATTAACCGAACATACTTTTCCGGGACTCCATCTGCTCGCAGAGCATTGAGCAATCGATCACGATGAGGAGAGTCGAACGCGGCTTCAAAGTCCAAAAAAGCAAGCTGTAATGGCTTCGAAAACCGCTGCCACGATTCAATTAGCTGCCCAGATAGTAGTTTAAATACCTTACACGCGTCTCTTAGCTTTCGACGAGATTCTACTGAGCTTAAATTGAGAATTGTGTTTCTCATCTTAGCACACGGTATCAAAGAATAATCAAATCCTTCTGTCCGAATCAAGAGTTTCCTAGTGTAGTTGTTCTGAACCCTTTCTAAAACATCGTTATCCGTCCTTTTATATGGATTCACATTTTCAACTATAGGTCTGACATATGTTTTGTATGCCTTCATTAGAACACTTCTATTTTTCGTAGTTAGACTTTTGAGAATCCGATACGTCTGTGAAAAAACCTTCCTTTGCAAGATTTTATAATGTTCTAGGAAATCTAGTTTGTCATCGTAACAAAAACCAAGATCTCTCACCTGAAACACTGTGACAATTTCTATATCTCTTATAGTGTAAGTATTCGGAAGGTTCGACACCCCTCATCTCACCTGCGCCGATCTTTCGAGTGCTATGGGTAAGCCCCACCGATTTGACCATTCCGCAACTTTGTCTATTGCACTCTGTGATGCCTCCTTTTGCCCTGGTTCACTGGTCTCACAGTACAGTGTTATGTCATCCGCTAACTGTTGTACTTTTACAACAGAGTTTTCGACAAGGTCTGGTAAATCAGCTGTATAAATGTTGAACTGTATTGGCGATAATACCCCTCCTTGAGGTACGCAGCTTTTCACTACTCTGATGGAAGAAAATGACGAACCAACTTTTACTTGAAATGTTTTTTGTTTTAGATAGTTAGAAATCCAGTTGAAAATATTGGGGTGGAATTTTAGTTTCTCAACCTTATGCAGAAGTTTGCTATGCTCAACCTTATCAAAAGCTTTTGAAAAGTCAAAGTAAATCACGTCACAGGCTTTCCTTTCTTCCATGAATTTGGTCAAGTCATCAATGGACTCCAACAGATTTGTCTCTACTGATTTGCCCTTCAAGAACCCATGTTGACAATCAGGAATGATTTTGTTTTCCTCTAGATGACTTGTGATATGTTCTTTTAGTACCTTTTCGAACATGCGACAGAATTGTGATGTTAATTACTTACAGGCCTACAGTTTTTGGAATCATATAAGGGACCCTTCTTTAGTATCGTTGTGACAAGAGAATGTTTCTACCGCTGAGGAATCTCCGAGTACATCATATACAGATTGAAAATGTAAGAGAGGGGGTGCGCCAACACATGAGCAATGTTCTTGACAAACGTTGATGGGATAAAATCAGAAGTAGTTGCCCCAGACGAAGGCTACTTGGTCAGTAAGCCATATAGCGTTATTTCACCGAACCATGGAAAGGCAAATACTTCTACTCTTTTTGACTGTAGGCATATATTCAGGACAGACTCCTTCATCATCTTGAAAAACGTCACAAAATCTGTTAGCGAAAACGTCATCATTGCAATTATTTTACGTGTGTTCAAGGAATTTTGATGTCTAATGAACATTTTTGTTGTTGATTCTGCAATTCTGTTCTGCTATATTATTTTTCTTCGAATAATTTCATTATTTTAGTTCGTTAATGAATTTAATTTGTAAGACTGATTTTTTGTGAGACCTTGTGCGCGTTTTTTCTAGTTTCATGATTTTAGATGGCGGAAAACACCTGAGTGCTGCTATATTCCTATGCTGTATTCGTCTATTAATACTTTTTGGCATAACTAATGAGTTTTCTTTTCAATGAAAAAGAAATGGTTTCGATGCTCATCTGTAAAGTTGTTAAACGTGTATAAGGTTTAATACATTCTAAAAAAGGAACCTTTTGCTGATTCGCTTGTTTCGTTTGCAAGTTTTTTGCTATTATAGGACTAACACCTCGTTAATTCACCCTGCCGGCAGTTAACAAACCAAGAAACTTTGAAACGACGAGGAAAGAGAAAGAAAGCTCTTCCAAAACGGGTTCAACCATACCCATGGCCACCAACTCGCCCAAATAAGTCATAAAAACATTTTTTCCTGAATAGAGAAATACTTTCCCATCAAAGAAGGGAATGCTATAGATGAATGTAGCGAATAAATAAGGCTACAGTCTGCGGTTTCCGTCTACCGAAACTATTAAAACTAAAAGGCGCGTTCAAAGTTCTGTGAAAACTTAATTTCAAAAAATGAATCCAGAATTAAACTGAAAAAAGGAAAAGAAAAAAATCATTTTGAAAACACAGTTTCAAAACTAGAAGTCAAATTCTCAGGCGACACCAAATTGTTTCTAACCCACATGAGTGTACTGAAATGATTAAAACCTTTTAACGGCAGTGGTCGCGATCAAATATGCTTGTGGTCTTTTTCTCTCTAAACCCTTTTCTGGGTTTTGAGTAGTAGGACCTATGAGAAAAAATCGCGAAAAAACCACTGTTTTGGGCCAAAGTTGAAGCCTGAACTTGCTTGTCTTTTGATGGTGGACGAGTCCACTCCACAACATCGGCATCGATGACCTCTTATATAACGAACATCAGCTGGCTTGAAATTGAAATTCAATCAATGAACCTTCGGATTTATGTACACATCTAGTCGAAAACATTATCCGAAGCGCTTGCTTTCTTTGTTCAACGGTTTTTACTAGGTAAATTTGCATGTATTTCTTTCTCTGAATGTCGATGATTTTTGACTGCTCGGCATGAGACTGCGATCTTTTTCGGCGACGCTGTGCACATGTGCACGAACTGGCATCTTTGGGCCTTAGAAACTCGAAGTCTAGCCCGTTTTTCACCGCTCTATCTTCCTAGTTTTTCGGCTGTTTTCGATCTAAGCTGATTTTTGTAGTTTTTTCGATGAAGTTTTTCATCGTGACTACTGCCTTTAATAAAAGATAGCATCAGAATATTAACCAAAGTGAATACAGAGAAAACAATTAAAATAAACAAGCCACTCTAAGAAGCGGAAGAGCGATTCGATAGAAATATTAAGGCTGCATAAAAGCGCTCATGCAACTCTGAGAGTTTTAGCCTAGAAATAGCCGCGGAATGGAAAAAGAAGTTGCCTACCAGGGGCCGCTGCGGATGCTGGTGGGCCATTTCGCGGCCATTTCTTGGTCAAAACTCTCAGAGTAAAGTGCAAAACCAACGAAATTACGGGTGGTACAGCAACATAAAGACCTCTTTGAACGGCGCATCAAAAAGGTAATACTGGGAAGTGCTTCAAATGTTGATACCGCCACTTTATGAATTGATCAATGGACTCCAATCATTCCTTTTTGTGGTACTCAGAACTTTTAAAACAGGTTGTTAACACGCTAAAAGCCAATTCGTTCGGTGCAAACACGTTATTCGCGTCTTGGTATGGTGCAAGCGAGCTTTCTCAGTGTAGACGACCCAGGAAGCACCGAGCAAGCAGCCTTACTGGGGGTTTTCGAAGAGTTCCAGCAGCTTATTATACGGTGTTAATCAGCTCACTGACACTTCGTGGATTGGTAGGGTGCGAACCAGCTTCGGTTCCGTGCAATCAGCCTTAGGCACGTAAAGCACCGTGCAAACAGCCTATGGGAGTTGCCGAACCGTTCCAGCAGCTTCGCACGAAGTTGACACGCTATCTCACATTCGGCTCTACAGCAATGCCTTCTCATCGATTCGTCTTTTTTTGCTTCATTCATCTGCAGTCGTGCAGTTTCTTTTTCATTTCTCTCTCTCTGATGTTGATGTTTTTAGAATGTTTAATGCCCTTTTTGGCCTGATATATCAAAAAATATATCAAGATAGGCGAGTTGAACACAAAACTCAGATGTCAAGCTTTAAAGATTCTAAAAACATCAAAATCACATCTTCCAAGGCCTCAGCTTGAAGGCGGTGTTGACGATAATCTTCGATTTTGAGATTAATAGCTAAATCGATTGTTTGGTCACAGGGTAGAACTGAGATGACGAAGAAATCGAGAAAAACGCCCCAGAAGCGCACCAAATCCTTTACTTTCACCCCACCTTTTCACTCTCACTGGAACTGTTCGTTCTGACAATGAAATCTTTTGTGGTCCCGTCTTTTGCAATTATTCTCTTTCTGTTGCTCCGTTCTTTCCTTCGGACCCCAACTAATACTGCTTTGCCTAAAATATTCTTCCATTTTTGATTAATCCCGAATTTCACCAGTGACAACCACTGTGAACATGTTCATCCAGTCGGACAACTAGTTCAGGCCAGAGAGAAATGTCACTGAAATAAAACGTTTTAGTGCATTTCAAGACGTTTCTTTGAAATTTTGGTAACACTTGGCGGCCAAGGTATTGTTTTGAGTGCAACACTCGGGAACGAAAGTCATCGTGAACACTGCCTTCAAAGGCACACTCCAAGCTCAGAATCGTTATCCAGTTTTCCTTCTCAGTTTATAGAGAATTCCGCGCTGATCACACTATTGTTCCTAGATTCGCTCAGAACCCACTACGAACGGAGTTATGGTCCCTCAAAGATTGTAAATGTGAACGGTGAGAATTTCGTGGACGAGTTGTCTCGGTCCTGTTTTCCCTCGTCGCTACCAGCCTGCGCACCGGAGCAGACCACACTATAAAAATAGACCGATAACAAATGGAAGAACTTATGGTTTGCGTTTTCATTTTAGTCTGACGCATGGACCAGGCGGCAGGCCGTAAGGGGTTGGCGGCCTCACTGGAGAATGGGTCTTCGATTCGCGCGGGATGCTCTACCGTCGCAGCCCTGTCCATTCGTCAGACTAAAATGATTGCGCGAACTGTATATTTTGATCGAATACATGGCGCGTCTCTTCCCTACCGAGATTGAAACCCCTGAAGTGGGCGGAGCGAATGCTGTTTCGAGGGAGGAGGGCGCGGAGGGAATGGGTGCTCGATAGTTTCCGCTTATTCGGAAGAGTTGAGACTCAGCGTTTTGCAGGGTTGCTACACACACCGGCTGGACCAGAATATCAAATTTTACCCACGAGCTTGGACTGTGCCTTTAATTGGATTTAATGCCGATATATGCTCATCAGATCATACCCATTGTCGATGTATTGTTGCTATGCCTACACATTTTATTTGTGAATAGCTGAGGAATGCAGACCGGGGTGTCGGTGGTGTGATTGTAACACTCTCGCTCGGAAGCGTGCAATGCAGGCTCGAGTCCTGCCTGATATCTGACTTCTGCCTTCGACTCAGCTGCCTTCTGATATCCCCTTAATTTATTCTCCCTGTCAGTTTTATTCCTTTTATCGATAATGTCAAATGATGCACTTTTGGTATAGTATGATGTAATGATATATGATATATGGCATTGATATTATCGCTCCAGCCGCCAAGCGGAGCCGAAGCGCGCGTGCATCACACTGCGCTACAAAAGTCGGTGCCCTTCGTGTAAGATTCACGAGCCAATCAGGGGTGTGCGCAACTTTTTCTTAATTTCGTATTTCTTAGTCAATCCTAATCCGTAATTTGTAATCACGCACAGTCCTCGCGCCAATCAAGAAGTCAATAGACAGCCAATGGATGCTAGATATTCACCCATTACTTTTATAAATTAGCACTCATTTTGAATTCACCATAATTCTCTTGCAGTCAGACGATCTCGAGAGGCAACATCATTATTCTTGTTTTATTTTCCGAATATGGAAGCGGTCTCTTCTCACTTCAAACACAGTAAGCATCTACAGAGACAACATTTGTGATTCGCTTGAAATGATTAGACTTAGGGATGCTAGAGAATACCAATTCGTCAGTGGCTCCCATTTTTAACTCTTTTTTGAATTCCTAAGACCTCTTTTCCGCGGAAATCAACCAGGATTTCCTATCTCTGACCTAGAAGGTGTCATCGCGAACATGCTCAAAATGGCTCAGTGAGTCTTCAAATTATGATCCTTATGAATTAAGTTTTCTGAACATCTGTGCATGTTCCAGCAATGATTTCCGTCGTCGGGTATGCTAGGACAAGAAAACTAGAAGGGCGTTCAAATTACGATCACGACCTGAGCGCTGACCAAGTCGAACAAGAAATCGTAGCGGATAGCCAAGGATACAATCCGTTAAGGTAAGCAGAATTGACGCGAATGAAAACATGTAACAATTTTTTGTGTTACGCCTCCAAATCCTGTGTTTAGGGATTTAATGTATCAGGAAGACAACTCGTACTACAACCAGTTCGCAGCTGTTCTTATCTCAGAAAAGGACGAATAACAAGGTGGGAAAACGTTCTCGCAGCTAGAGAACGTTGCACGCCAGGGAGAATGAGCTGGCGACGAAGCCCGACTACAGTCGAGACTTTCTGTGTTTTGCGCTCTCCAAATACGTGTTTTCTAAAGATGTGTACGTTTTCAATGTTCTGTGATGCGATAGATCTGGCCTTTAGGGATTTTGTGTTAAATCATTGAAATACGCACTGAATTATGCCTCTTACGTAAGTTATCTGTTTGTTGTTGTGTTTATTCTGAGATAAAGCCGATGCACAGTAAGACAGTTGTTATTGTAAATTTTCTGAGATGAACATATAGATAACACTATGTAACAAGATTTTTATTCCTGGCTTCTAAGTGTTATATTTCAATTGCTTATGTCCAAAGTATGTGAAGAAATCACTTGTTGCACCCAAATGTAGTCCCTCATCATGTCTCGTTATACTGTCCTGGATAACGACTCTGTCCGAGGCTAGGGTCAGGACTGGTATATTCGTCGGACCACAGATCAAGAGGGTCATACAATGCGAGAATTCCGCAAAGCTGTTGAACAGGACGGAGAGAACGGCTTGGAGCAATTTCGTTGCAGTTGTTCACGGCTTCCTAGGTGATCACAAAGCTGAAAGCTACAGTGCGGTCGGCTGCCAAGGGTAAAAAGGCGGCGGTGGGCGGCGGCGGCCGCCGTTTTTGTGCGGCGTCCAATTCAGGAACGCTTTACCGCGTTCAACGACTTCCCCGGTTGATTCTGTTTCTGTTACACTTTCGAGGCAGCCCTGCGATTCTGCCAAAGAAGTTTCAATGAATTTCGAAAACTTTGAAAATTTTTCGAGAAATTGAACTGGAAGGGTGACGAGTCTTCAGAAGTTCATAAACATTTTCAAAACAACGGCTTATTGTCAAATAAAATTGTAAGTTATACAAAACATGCAGTATACCGTGCATAAAACATTTTGTCAGAAAACTGCGATCTGGAAATAAAAATACTGTGGATGAAAATTACAATACAGCACTGCAGAGCCCGAGTGAAATCAATTTTCGGCTCAGACAGGCTTATGGTGGTTGAAATGTTATAATGATGATTAAAATGATTTATATGAACAAGCACGAATACACCGAAAAATTCTCTGGTTGAACGGGCATTTTTGAAAAAATTCCAAAAACTGGTGTTTTTTTTTCGGAAATTCAATGTTTATTTAAAGACCCTAACAGATTTACTTCTTTGTTTTGATTAATGCTTTCATTAGAGCTAGGTATGTGACACCACCAGTGAGTTATCTGGTCATTTTTGATTGGTGATTTCCAAATTATCGTTTACTCAACATTGTTCCGCTAGACGTGACCAGTTTTTATGAGGTTTTCAGTGTATAGCTCGAATAAACAAGGATTTCCGAAAACGTTAGCTATGAAAAAATCATGTGGGCATCCGTAAGAAATAGCAGAATATAAGAAACACGAAACGAGAAAATTTGATCTTTTTGAAATTTCGCATTTTCGTTTTTCTTCTGTTGTGTTTCAGCACTTATTAAAAAGCTCCACTGCAATGCAGCGATGATAACTCTGCTTTCTAACGATGAGAGCACACATATCTACATTATAAACCAGTTTGAGACTGAAATTATAGAAAGTGAGTGAGAAATTCGTTTTCAAAAAGTGCTTCGCGCTCACTTTGGTGGCATTTCTTTCATATCCATGTTTATGTGGATTTATGAAGAAATGGATTATGATACTCCAGAAAAACTTTATTCGCGTTTCAGTGAACATTTCGGAGAGCCATGTAGAAGTTTTCATAGAAAACGATTCAACATCGGTTTTGCAAAAAATAATGATATCTAAAGTTCAATATTTGCACCGACGTCAAACAATTTGTATTTAAGCTTTACCAACGCGCATGTCACATATGAAAGAGAAATAGGGTGGCGATTAAACCTCACAGTGTGGACGAAAATACCTAAGTGGCCATGGAAAAAACAGTAACCAAACTCAGCTGATCATGCTCAGAACTATTTTCCTCAGAGTATATTGATCCCAAATCAGTCCATATCGTGATAATGAAGCGAAACGCTCACACACAGAATAGGAATGAGCCAAGCCTCTGAATAGGCGACAAAGAAAATCTCAAACGTGGATGCGAAAATATTCGATTTTTTCGTTGACGGAATTCTGAGCTCAGGGTCCGATCTGGGCTCACTATTGACAGATGACTGTCATCAGAGTGAAATCGACGAAATTCGTGCTCGCTCACAAAAACACCCGAATAACATTTCTCATAACAGAAAAAAACTCATACGCCAAATTTTTTTCGAAATGTGATTCGAAGAGGAGAGATATGTGTAGAAAACGACCAACGTTTTCAAGAAAAACAAAATTTGAAAGAATATGGATCCGCTGATCCAGCAATGATTCTTTCACGCTAGTGTGCAGATGCGAATATGTAGGTTGTGGCAAATATCATAGCTCTTCCAAATGTGCCCTAGATTCCTGCTGGCGTCTATATGCCCTCGTCCGGGTAATTGCGGACTTCACACCTTCAGTTGGACGTGTCAGGGCACTACAACCCAATGGCAGGAGGAATCTAGGGCACATTCAAAGGAGCTATGATATTTGCCACAACCTTCATATTCGCATCTGTACACTAGCGTGAAAGAATCGTTGCTGGATCAGCGGATCCATATTTTTTCGAATTTTGTTTCCTTTGAAAACGCTGGTCGCTTTCTGCACATATATCTCCTCTCCGAATCACCTTTCGAACAAAATTTGGCGTATGAGTTTTTTCTATGAATATGAATGTTATTTGGGTGTTTTTGTGAGCGAGCACGAATTTCGTCGATTTCACTCTGATGACAGTCATCTGTCAATAGTGAGCCCAGATCGGACCCTGAGCTCAGAATTCCGTCAACGAAAAAATCGAATATTTTCGCATCCACGTTTGAGATTTTCTGTGTCACCTGTTCAGAGGCTTGGCTCATTCCTAGTCTGTGTGTTAGCGTTTCGCTTCATTATCACGATATGGAAAGATTTGGGATCAATTTACTCTGGGGAAAATAGTTCTGAGCATGATCAGCTGAGTTTGGTTACTGTTTTTTTCATGACCACTTAGGTATTTTCGTCCACACTGTGAGGTTTAATCGCCACCCTATTTCTCTTTCATATGTGACATGCGCGTTGGTAAAGCTTAAATACAAATTGTTTGACGTCGGTGCAAATATTGAACTTTTGATATCATTATTTTTTGCAAAACCGAAGTTGAATCGTTTTCTATGAAAACTTCTACATGGCTCTCCGAAATGTTCACTGAAACGCGAATAAAGTTTTTCTGGAGTATCATAATCCATTTCTTCTCATAAATCCACATAAACATCGATATGAAAGAAATGCCACCAAAGTGAGCGCGAAGCACTTTTTGAAAACGAATTTCTCACTCATTTTTCTATAATTTCGTCTCAAACTAGTTTATAATGTAGAAATGTGTGCTCTCATTAGAAAGCAGAGTTATCATCGCTGCATTGCACAGTGGAGCTTTTTAATAAGTGCTGAAACACAACAGAAAAACGAAAATGCGAAATTTCAAAAAAAAAATCAAAATTTCTCGTTTCGTGTTTCTTATATTCTGCTATTTCTTACGGATGCCTTCATAATTTTTTTCATAGCTAACGTTTTCGGAAACTCTTGTTTATTCGAGCTATACACTCGAAAACCTCATAAAAACTGGTCACGTCTAGCGGAACAATGTTGAGTAAACGATAATTTGGAAATCACCAATCAAAAATGACCAGATAACTCACTGGTGGTGTCACATACCTAGCTCTAATGAAAGCAATAATCAAAACAAAGAAGTAAATCTGTTAGGGTCTTTAAATAAACATTGAATTTCCGAAAAAAAACACCAGTTTTTGGAATTTTTTCAAAAATGCCCGTTCAACCAGAAAATTTTTCGGTGTATTCGTGCTTGTGCATATAAATCATTTTAATCATCATTATAACATTTCAACCACCATAAGCCTGTCTGAGCCGAAAATTGATTTCACTCGGGCTCTGCAGTGCTGTATTGTAATTTTCATCCACAGTATTTTTATTTCCAGATCGCAGTTTTCTGACAAAATGTTTTATACACGGTATACTGCATGTTTTGTATAACTTACAATTTTATTTGACAATAAGCCGTTGTTTTGAAAATGTTTATGAACTTCTGAAGACTCGTCACCCTTCCAGTTCAATTTCTCGAAAAATTTTCAAAGTTTTCGAAATTCATTGAAACTTCTTTGGCAGAATCGCAGGGCTGCCTCGAAAGTGTAACAGAAACAGAATCAACCGGGGAAGTCGTTGAACGCGGTAAACCGTTCCTGAATTGGACGCCGCACAAAAGCGGCGGCCGCCGCCGCCCACCGCCGCCTTTTTACCCTTGGCAGCCGACCGCACTGTATGTGGAGTTGGTGCACTCTCATAAAGAATTACGCCAAAATGATATGCAGAACGTCTCTGAAAGTCCATATCATTGATTCGCATCTTGAAAAATCCAGCGAGCAAGGCGAGCCCTTTCATCAAGATATATTGGAATTTGAACGTCGTTACCGAGGACAGAATAACGAAACCATGAGGGGGGACTACATTTGGGGGCAACTTCAAGAGAGAGATTCACAGCACAATCATAAATCTAGAAAATCTACAAATTTCTAAACCTTGTTGAATGCTTTCCGACTGTGTTTGTCTATTCCTTGGGCATTTTTTGTTTTTACCTGACCATAGTGCCGAAAATGAATAAAAATCTTTCTATTTTTACAGAAAAAACGAGTTTTCTTCGTACTATCGTCGTGTAAGCAAAGTTTGTGCATAATGAAGTCATTTTACTCATACATTAGACATAAACAATTTAAATGTAACACTTAGAAGCCAGGAACAAATTTGGTCTTGCATAAACACGCGATTTTCCAAACTTCATTGCCCTAGTCACAAAAGCGAAGTTTCCCTGGGATAACAGCGATTTCCTGTCTGTTCTAGACCTAACGGGTTAGGAAAACACAATTTAAACCCAGGACCAGAAAAAAAAGTAAAAATTTGTTACATAGTGTAATCAATGTTGTTATATGTTTCATAGAGTGGGTTAAAAGGCGAACTTTATTTATTTTCATGTATTTGAGGTTATAAACAAGGTAGAATTTGACTCATAAACAATATAAGGTAGCGGTTCCGTGGTATTCGAATTCGAAATGCATCGGTAGTCGAAAAACTAATCATCGAATTTTTTTATGCGCTGCTAGCACAAGGCATTTCAGCTATCCTCTTTTCGATGGTCCGTACCATGGGGTTCCCCTCGCTACCTCTGCATAAGGTGAGATTCCACTTGCTTTGGCGCATGGTTCTCACTCTACCCCTTCCGCCTACCGTAAGGTTCCGCTTGCTTGGTATAAACTTCCGCTTGCTCAGCGTTGGCTTCCGCTTGCTTCGCGTTAGCTTCCACTCGCTTTGCGTTAGCTGCCACTCGCTCAGTGTTAGCTTTTGCTTGCTTCCCGTTAACTTCCGCTCGCTCAGTGTTAGTTTCTAACTGTTTCGCGTTTGCTTCCGCTCGCATCGGTGCATGGTTCCACTCGTTCCCCTGCCTAACATAAGGTTCTGCTTGCTCAACGTTAGCTTCTACTTGCTTCGCGTTTGCTTCCGCTCGCTTCGTTGCATGGTTCCACTCATTCCCCTGCCTAACTTAAGGTTATGCTTGCTCAGCGTTAGCTTCTACTTGCTTCGCGTGTTAGCTTCTGCTTGCTTCGCGTTCGGTACGGGGACAATCCGTTACTAGCGGATCGCGTGTTAACAGCTTGCTTTAAAAGTTCTGAGTAGGTATGGCGCATTAATCAGTATGGCGAACCATCATAGCACAAGATTCAGCACGAGTGGGGCAGTTGGTGGGAGCGCCGTTACGGGATGTGCGTCCCGGGTTCGGTTCTACCGTAAGTCTGGTAAATCGACCACGCTGGACTCGATCATCGTATTCTCCTGACTCATACCTTGCAAAAATGTAGACTTCCAGCGCGACCGCACCTGCAACAGGTGTGAGCCACACAGAGAAGTGCCTCTCAGCGTCCATCATGGAGGCTGAAAATTTGTATATAGGGTGAATCTGCCACTCTCGACTCGAATATCTTATTTTCGTGACCTTACTTCGCAAAAAAAAACGTGAGAAAAAATTATGCACCTTGCGAGATCGAATCCGGGTAATGTGTTTTGTGTATGAGTGGGTTTCGGAGAATGAATTTCGAAACGTTACCAGATTAGATGACGCTATTTCCAACTATCAAGTGTTTTTGCCATGTCTCGTCTGTCCAATGTTGAAGCACCTATTTTCGTATCTAACCACTTATTAAAGCGTGTTTTCCATACATTTAAAGTGACCTGTTCTTCACTGAAAACATATTTATTTCTTTAGTTCATCTTGTCGTCTTCCCCTTTGCCAATAACTTCATTCATAGCATCCACTCTTTTATTCCGCCCCAATCCGTAGCTTCCAATCTGTTCTTAATTGCAATTCAGTACGCAACTATCCAGGATACACGCCCAGAACCTATGTGCCTTATATTCAACCGTAGGAGAATCTTTACTACAGTTTTAACATTTACGTGAATTTATTTAAAACAAGGTTTCATGTTAGTTGGACGGTATTACCGGATTATTCGCAAAAAATATTTCTCAACCGTGTACCTAGTAGGTACTACCTAATACCCCCGGTCAGAAGTATTCACGTGGTCTCCCGGTGGAGCTCAGACCCCCCTCCCTCCACCACTGCGCAGCTAAGACCCCCGGTGTGGATATCCACACCCCGCGCCGAACCCTGGTTGTCATGTCTTGTCACGAAACATTTCTCGCATTGTTGTGACAACACGAGGGAGTTTACTACCAGCCCGGAGGAAGAGGTTCCGAATTTTTGAATATTCCTTATCGCGAAAGGTTCTAGCATCCCAGCAGGTGCATTAGAACTTCTTTTTTTTGAAGACTTTTCGGTACAAGGAAAAGAAGACAAAGTCACTTCTACCTAAGAATTTTGAACCGCAAAACCATTGCTGACGTCAGGTTTGAGGCTTTGTCTGCAGTCTCCCGAAACATACCAAAAGCTATAACTAAATATTTTTGAGATTTCTTCGAACAATTTTTTTTCTTCCATATTTGCAAGTTCTGTGGGTTCTTTCCCCTCTTAATGTCTACTTAGCGCACATACCTATGTACTCAAAAACTTTTAGAACTAGAATACGTTTTTTTTTATCAGGAACACTGCTTTCAGACAGACATTTTTTTACGAAACAAAGGTGTTTTATGAGGTTCCGAAAGAGCTTCAACACGTATGATTTTTCTGGATTACTATCCTTTGACAGACCCCATTCCTGCGCTATAAGCCACACACACACAATCTATGCCGCATGCACAACCAACACACAGAACTTCAAATCAATATTCTCCGATCTTCCCCCCCCCCAACCGCTCAGACAGTATACAGTTAATCAAAAAATTTAAGAGAGAGCAGAGTCCGACCTGAGGGATAACTGTTGATAATACAATCCGGCCGCCGTGTACTTGTCAAGCACGAAATCTCAATCCGCTCAAATAAACGAGGAAAAAACGACCGCGCCCCCCAGAAAAGAAAAAAAGGGTTACGCTCACCGAAAGGTGTTGATCTCAGCAGGAAAGAGACGCCCAGTGGATTTTGATCAGAATCTATGTTTATCACTTTGTCATTGGTCTAGCTTCACATTGCGGCCAGCTCCAGAGCGACGGCTCCGAATGGCAAAAAAAGAGGCCCGAGACAAATCGTCTGCGAAATTCTCTCCGTTGTAAAAAGCATTATTTTTATGGACCGTAACCCCGTTAGTTAAAAGTTCTGAGAGATTTCGGAGACACTATTGTGATCGACGCAAAATTCTCTCCTAGGCAGTCGGGAAAATTGGAGAACGACTCTTAGGTTGGAGCGTGACTCTAACATGGAATTTCAAACGAAACTATAAATTTTGAGCTGCTTCTTGAGGCCCCGAGCGAACGTTTTCAGACACTAATTTTTCAAAATACGACCCCTTACTGATTCCCACCATCTCCTGTCTTTGCCCTATAACCCGCATACCCATTTTCTACCTACACTGAAAAATTCAAATGAAACGCGTGCGGTTAAAGGCAGTGTTAACGATAAAACCCGTTTATCTGTTTTTCCGCCTATCTTGAAAACAGTCCCATGCTGATTTCAATGATGTCCCTGGAATCGTACAAGACCCCCTGAAACGGAGTAATGGCCCCTCGAATTCAGCAAGGGAAGTATTGTAGACGAGTTGTCCGAGGCTTGTAACTCCCGTTTTTGCAGCCGATGTGTGCGAGCTGACCTGAGTGAAGAGAGAAGTTGAGAATGAAGGCTACTCATCGGAAACCGTCGCTCATCTAGCCCCTGTTGAGCTCGGAAGATCGTAAAAAGGGCGTGCCAAATTGGCTTCCTGATGTGGGCGCCCCA
This sequence comes from Aplectana chamaeleonis, assembly GCA_029168955.1. NCBI lineage: Eukaryota > Metazoa > Nematoda > Chromadorea > Rhabditida > Cosmocercidae > Aplectana > Aplectana chamaeleonis. The sequence goes on from JAPDOI010001330.1 coordinate 81,906, forward strand.
GGGTGGCTTCCTCCTATATCTCGCTTAATCGGAGGAATTGAGAGCTCGCACTTGGCAGGTGCTATAAAGGGTGGGTCTACTTCACAATTATATGAAAATATCAGATTTCGCCCATGATGTTGGACTGTGCCTTTGAGCTGTTTTATGATTCTCCGACCAAAAAATATTCGCTAAACAGATACAATGAAACACGTAAATTGAGCAATAGATGTATAGCAGGATGTTATGTAGGGGGTGAAGGTGAAGTAGAATCGGCTTGGATCGCACTGATGCTTTGCGTTGCTTATTGTACGTTGGCGCGAACTCGGTGCATCCATGTTATGACATACGTGCACCGCGTTTGCTCCAACGCACCATGAGGTATGCAAAGTACCGGAGAGATCCGTGCCGACTGTATCTCCAGGATTAGTGGAGGACGACGGCGACTCCCACGGAAAACTCGCTCCAAAGACTCAGAAAAATGAAAAAAAAGTCAAGTTTGCATAAAAAGTTTAGCGCGATTGCCATAAAACTCATTTGTTTTCAGATAGGCAGATTAACCATTGATGGAATGGCTGGAATTGCCGAAATGCAAATTAATCCAATAGAGGTCAGCATTGATCCTTGGGCGACTTTTTTAACAGAATAATGTTAAACGATGGGGATGCTGGGAAACTAGAAATGATGGAACAAGCGTCCTCACCTGCAAACGTAATTTGATGCATCAGAAGACCCAATCATATCACGCACGAATTCTAAACTTTGATTCAAGGCATATGCAGGATTTGAACACGAATCCAAAATTAATGCACCCTGAAAGGCGTTAGTTATGTAAGTGTCGACACCCCAAACCAGAGAGGAATCTCTCGTGTTTCCGATGACAATCATTTGTAGAGAAGTTCTCGAAACCTTGTTATCTCCTTGAATACTTCGTCTATAGAGTAAGCTTTCAAGCCAGCGAAAAAAGGGTGAGGTAGTCACGCTAGTGAGGTCGCCCGGCTTAAACTCTCACAACGTTGGAAGCATCAAAAACTACTCAAAATTACCGCATTTTATCCAACTTGAGCCACCAAAGCTTTGGGACTCCGCTCACGTTTTCGGCAAACCTCGCCTCCCATTACAAACGCCTTGCAGAATAACCCCTTTATTCCCTATTCATGTCGAGTTTTTGTCTTGTCTTTGCTTCAGTTTTCAGTACTGTCAGCTTGAAACCTGCGATTCATGTCGTTAACTTGACAGCACTTTTAAAGGCAGCATACACGCTCGTAAACGTAATTGAGATAACTACGGAATTAGAAAGATATGGCACAGAACACAACGCCCACGCATTTTGAAGCGTCAAAAACGACCCACAATGACGCTACACTAGTGAGAAGTTGGCCCCGCCCTGTATCTGCCCGCCCCTGTATTTGCGTCCTCCTCCAAAATAGGGGTGCTGGGCCATTCCCACCGTCGGCGAGGTTTGTTGGTGGTAAAATAGGTACAATAGGTAAACCACGAGCGTCGCCGACGGCGAAAATGGCTCAGAACCCTTGTTTTGACGGAGGACGCAAATACGGGGGGCGGGCAGATACAGGGCGGGGCCAACTTCTCACTAGTGTAGCGTCACTGTGGGTTGTTTTTGAAGCTTCAAAATGCGTGGGCGTTGTGTTCGGTGCAATACCTTTCTAATTCTGTAGTTATCTCAATTACGTTTACGAGCGTGTATGCTGCCTTTAAGCGAGTATGCTGCCTTCAGAGGCAATTTTGACAAGAGGAACCATTTTCCATGTACCAGGCCGTCCAATAATTCCTGTCCGAAAATTTTCAAAATTCTATAATTTCACCTAGAACTGTTATAATATCAGGCGAGTGTAAGAACCTCCTAGGAGGTTCTCTAAAGTTCTACGCTAGGGGTATATAAGGCGCAGTCGCCGCGTCTAGCTACCAGTACAAGCAAAAATGGACCAAAGTCGAATTCGTACGTTCGTGTACTACGAGTGGCTGCTGGGCAACGACACGGGCACCGCGGTCGCCAACATCTGCAGAGCGTGCAAGGAGCATGCAGTGTCCCAACGCACAGTCAGCCGCTGGTTCAATCGTTTCGAGAGCGGCGACACGAGCCTCGAGGACAGGGAGCACAGCGGGAGGCCTTCTACGGTGGATGATGAAGAAGTCCGTCGCTGTATCAAGGAAAAGCTGGAAGCCACCACCCGCGAACTGGCGACGACGCTCGGCTGCAGCAAGTCCACCATCCACAATCGACTCAACTTACTCGGCTACCACAAAGTTCTGGCCCGTTGGATCCCCCACCGTCTGACGGACGCCAACAAGCAGAGCCGCGTGGCCGTCTGCCAGTCCCTCCCCCTTCTTCCGCATCGCAAGGAGTTTCTCGAGGACCTGGTCACTGGGGATGAGAGCTGGGTCTTCTACGACAACGTCGCCCGCCGTGCCGTCTGGATCCCGCGCGGAGAAGAGCCGCCGACGACGCCGAAAGCCGACCTGCACCCGCTGAAGATCATGCTCTGCTGCTGGTGGGCACCAAGGGCATGCTGTACTTCGAGCTGCTCCCGCAAGGCAGGAAGGTCACCGCCTCCATCTACACTGATCAGCTCGAGAAACTAGCCGCCGCCATCCGAGAAAAGCGTCCCCGACGGGCCTCGGTCCACCTGCTGCACGACAACGCGCGCCCCCACGTGGCGAAGGAGACCCAGCAGAAGTTGGCGACGCTCGGCTGGGAGACGGTTGCCCATCCTCCGTATTTCCCGGACCTCGCCCCTCCGACTACCACTTGTTCCGCCCGCTGAAGCACCATTTGGCCGGAAGAAAATTCACCAACTACGACAACCTCAAATCCGATATCGCGGACTTCTTCGAGTCGCAGCCCCCGGAGTTCTGGGCGAAGGGCATCGGCGACCTGCCCAATCGATGGGCCACTGTTGTGGATACCTGTGGTGATTATATTGCTGATTAGACTTGTTTTTCAATAAGGTTGAAAAAAATTAAAAATGGTGAAATTTGCGGACAAGAATTATTGGACAACCTGGTATATTGGGCCCGATTCCACAAATTGGCTCTGTAGACCATACCAGTGTGGTTTCGTGCATCAAAAAAGTATGATTCTGATGATGGAGTAGTTGAAAATTATAACTCTACCAGTTCCCACCAATCATCTCGCACTCTGAGGCCGTATGCATACCGTGTCCGAAAAAAGCAAATCAGCCCCCACCGGGAAGCGAATCAATGGTTTTGAAATGAACTGCGTCAACTTGTTTGAAAACAGGCTATCCTCGGCTTATCTGTTAGAGAACGACGATGAGTGACAAGGTACCCTCCCAACCTTCTAAATAGAATATGTTTTGATTGCATCGCTGCTGTTTTTTTTTATCGCAGCGATTTTGCACCCGCTGCTGCAGCGATGAGGCAGCGGCAGCGATTTTGTTCATAGTGCATAGCCTCAAGGATAATTGAAGAAATTCAAACAGTAAGTGAACTTAATGGCTAGTAGTCATCCATAACACGTTTTGGCTCGTAAACACTGATCTTGTCATAAAAAAAGGGTCAACATTCACTAGACGAAACGTGTCATTGGCTGGCAATCGCTTCTTCAATGGAGCGATGATCAGCAACCGTCGAGAATCGCTACTCCATCAGCGAAGCAGTAAAACATAGGATTTCGTCGCCGCGACCTAGCGATGTAGGACGTTTGCCACAATGCGATCACAATTGGAGCGCCTTTACATTACTGGCGATGAAAAAGGAACAGTTGTCACTCGCCTGGTCGCAGCGACCAGGTGCAGTCAAAACATGGCTTTAGGCTCTGTCCGTAGCGAGCTACGATCGTCAGCGGACGCAGGGGACTTCCACCTTCACCACTGTTATTGTTTCCGTCCCAGACCGAGAGGGGAAGCCAAACCTTTTCTGAATTCACTGTATCACTCTATACAAAAAAAACGACGAAAAATCATCTATTTCGTTCAAAATTAACAGCCTATAATTCGCCAATATGAAAGTGGACGAGCCAATCAGACATGATCGACATCGATTATAACGTCGGCATGATCCTAATGAGACTTTGCGTTCACTATTGAAGGTTGGCGCAGACTCGGTGCCATATGCTGTAACATAGGTACACCGAGTTTGCGCCAACCTCCAATGGGGAATGCATTCTCACATGCCGATGTTATGTGGTAATATGTGTGGGCAACCACCAGGCTCGAAATAAAGAATAAATCAACGACAACTGAAATGGAGGGTAGGTGAGCTCGGTGAAAAATTTTTCACGTTTAGATCTATGGCATTCATAGGTTAAAGGCAGGGTTATCGATTAAATTGGTTGTTGTGCTACCCCCATGGAATGGTAGATCTGGTCATCACAGAAAAGAGAATAAGTAAAAAATCGGAGAAAAAAAACACTCCGGGACAAGTTATTGCTTGGTGTCCACCCGCCCCCAATTATCGGGATTTGTGTAGAAGCTCTTTTTGTCAACTTTTATTCTGCTTCTAAAGTAATTTCCGAACATTTCTGGAGACTACTGATTACTTTAGCAGCAAAATAAAAGGCGGATAAGCAAGCACTAATGAAAATCTCAATAATTAGGGGGCCGGCCGACACCGGTAATTAGTCGGAGTACATTGTTTTTGAGCGTTTTCCCCGCGAATTTCCGCGTTTTTTCACTTATTTTTACTTTTGTGATGGCCAAATCTACATTCTCATGAAGAGAGCCCAAAAGTCATTTTTATCGCGAACCCTGCCTTTAAGCAGGACTGCGATGCATTGTTTTAGCTTTCCGCACCAGTAGGTTGATTTTTTCTTCAAGACACACGGAACAAAGTGAAAGCCTTACCAACGTGTACCCTCGCAAGAAATCTTTTTGAGCATTTATCTGATCCAACGCATACAGCATCGCTTCTACTCGATGAACTCCACTAAATCATCTTTATGTGAAAAATATTGCTGTAACGGGTGTCGCGTTTTTACCGTGTCTCCGCTATTTCACCGCATGGCTCGTCAGGATTCAACGATTTCGTGTGAACAGGAAAAACACCTCCTAACAGTATATCTCCAGCTATTCGAAGTTGAAGTGGCTGAAAGGAATTATTCAAAAAGAATCAAATTCTTGATGCTTCTTGTTTTTGACAGTGCTTTCGCCCGATGCGTAAACTCTGTCCAAATAAGATTGTCCGCACAGGGTCTCTGCGTGCGTGTCGAGCGTATGCCACGATTACATTGTTCGGAGGACTCCTCCCTTGACCGAGACACCTGCCTGGTGGTGTTGTTCACTGCTCATATATTCTCTCTTAGCATTACAGGTGCTTCTGTTCGTGAACTGTTATAGTATTTATGTGTTTGGGACTGCTTGGCTCCATCGGGTGACGAATTTATCACTTTTGAAGGAATTTCTTCTGTTTAATGTTAATGACTTGATGCGAGTTGAGAGGCCTCGTTTGTTTCTCACTGTTGGAGTTACTTCAAAACAGTTGGGCGGCCGTAAAAATCCTACCATTTGGTTTACAATCCTACCATTTCATTTTGTTTTGCTTTTCGATGCGCCCATTCTCAGCAATACACCTTTTGAACCTACATTCGCAACATTCTCTTTATAACTAGGAAAACTATTCAACATTTTCTTAGGCACAAAGAATGATGGCAGAAAAAGTTCTTCTTTTAAAACCGGAGGTAAAGTGTCATCAACTTGAGCCAAGCTAATACAATCATTGTTTCAGTTCATAAAGATGCTTTCATCTGTAAATCAGCCAGAAGGAATATAAGACGAGTGGTGAATATTATACCAGACAGCTGCATGCGGCTGTTTGAAGGCTGGACCGAAAAATGTCTTCGCGACGGGCGCTGGACACGTACGCCGACCGCGTGGGCGGACAGTGTCATTCGGACAGACTCTGCGTACCCTTCATTCCCATCCTGGCAAAGCACTTTTATATCATTATCATTGAAACGAATCTACTGTGAGAAGTGGAGCAATGGAATTGAAGGGATGAGCATGAAAAGTCGCTTCGTCTCAGTGTTAGTGATATGAAAGTGCTCTGCCGCGATGGAAATGGGAGGGGAGAATATGCCTAAAGAAAGGCATGTCTAACTGCAATGCTGCCTCTATCAAAACAGGATTTCATTCGGCATTTGCGTATAACCACTGTCGCAGCAAGCAACAAGATGGTTATCGCGTTGTACCACGTGGTCTCGGCACGATTATCATCGTGTTCTCCGACATTCGTAACGTTCAACTGCCGTGGAAAATCCGTTGAACTAATGTCCACACTGGAAATCAGCAGAATTTCCCCGTTAGTTCAACGGGAATTGTTCGGTAGTTGATACGGATTTCCACTAAAGTTGAACAGAAGTGCTGATTGGAGGGAATTTCGAATATTTTCTGCATGGGTTTTTCCCACACGTTTCACCTAGTTTCTCCCTACGATTGAATGTCATTTTAATCTACCTAACCCCACCTGGACCCTAACCAGGTGTGCACATGCTGTGCTCAACAAAAATCAATCGAAATGCGAATGCTCCGCCTCTTGCCTGCTCCCATGATAGAGCACCCGTGTTGGTGCAGGAGCAGGCAAGTGCAGGCACTCGCACCCCCACTCAACTCGAAGGCAGAGCTCGAGGAGTTAGCACTTGACAATGAAATGAATCGGTCTAAGCCTACCTCGAGACGGCTCGTATGTGCCGCTGGTTTGATTTTGGCGTTCAACATTGCGTCGGAGCTGTCGTCTGTCGGCACTGCGCACGCGACGCAACACGCAGCGCGGCGATAAGCCTAGCAGTTCAACTCATCGTTCTCATCAGTTCAACTCCTCGACAAAATAGCCTCAGTAGTTCAACTCGAACATCATTTTCCCCTAAAGTTCAACTCTCCGAAAGTCTGAGTTGCGTGTTGCAGTAGCCGTAATCCGCAACTGCGGACAGAAAAAAACGTTTCGATAAGGACAGCACTTCCCATATCCACAATTCTACCACAATTAAGGTTCCCGACTCCTCGACTTATCCCTGAAATCACCACTCCTCCTGCATGATGAGACTTGCTTGGAAAACCTGTACACATCCTCAAACTGACTAAAAGAATGTTTATTGTTTCCAAGAGAAACATAACTAAACATATCATTGCTATAGCACAACTCGGTAAGTCTTGCCCATGCATAAACATGAGAAAGGCATGGTTAGTTTCACTTTCTGCTAAAACGTAAAAGCATCCTTTAATCAATTTGATTATGTTTACAGCAATACCCACTGCTGTGATCGCCCCATCGATATCTAAAGCCTGTCGGAATGAAACTGTCCGTCGGCGTGCGTGTCGAGCGGCCGAGCCTCCCACGGCTGAAAACATCTGACCGGAATAATATTCACTATACATCTAATATTCCTGCTGATTGATTCATATGTAAAAAATGCCTTGGCGAGGGCCATCCGACATCCGATAAAATGGCCATCCGACAACCGATAAAATGCCTTGGCGACGGCCATCCGACACGCAAGCCGACCGCATGGACCGACAGTCTCATTCAAACAGACTTTACATAAGGTCCCCTAAACAGATTTAGTCTAGTGGATGGGGCAGGCGCGATCATTCCAGTAGGCCGAGCAGCGTTGGCGATTCCGCGTGCCGCCAACGGGGTTTTGATCGCGCACGGCCATCTATCTCCGCGGGCCCATCCACTCACCAGACTAAAATCTACAGGAAAACTCTACAAGGCAATATGAAAATTTCGTAGATAGCTTTCAACTATAGCTTGCGTGAGTTGTGGTGCGCGCGAAGCGCGCACCAGGATTTGGCTCTGATATCTTCCCGCGCGGATGCCCTACAATGAGATCACCCATTCATACTGTCACCACAGGTATAAGCTGTACACCAATCGATGCGCAGCAAGAATATACAAATGTGTGCAAATTTTCATCCTAACTGATCCCCGCATTCTAAAGTTATGACTTCTCCAAATACGCAAAAACGTTCTCCGCCACCGCCACGGCCTCAGCCTCCGCCCGTCGAATTCCATTTTTTTATGGCGTGGTGCGAATCACCTGAAAATTTGTGACTAGGGGTAATCGGCCATGAGAATGCCGAAAATAATTTGCAGAACTCACCATAATGACTTCTGGGCTTCCGACGGGCGGTTCAAACTCAGAAACCGGCCTCTCAAGATTAGTTTACAAAAATCAGGATTTTTTGTATAGATACCGTGCCCTCTAGGGTGGTGTACTCTAGGCGTCCGGATCGGAAGAGGACGGCTGTGCGGGAGGAATGTTTAATAAGCGATTAGCGTGTTTGTGCTATGTGCACCATAGATAAAAAGGCGTTGAAGAATGTACTGAAGAGTCGGCTAACTGCAACAGGAGTATGCAGGACGTCATTGAATGCGGTGGTATATGTTAAGTACACTTGGCGTGCAGCTGGCACCAAGCGCGCTCGCCACGGTGCACCTTATTGACACCCGGGATTGCAGGCAACAGGCATGGGGGCACAAACTCTTCTCTAACACCCTCTCCTCTCTCGAGTCAAGGTTAGTGACTCGGACAAAGAGAAAACCTGACCGCGGGCAACTATTTGAAATAAACCTGACCGCGACAATGCGGCGGTTGAAGCGCGTTCCGACCGCGCTCATGTTTAACCGGCGGTCGAACCGCGCTTGGACGCGGTCAAACCGCGATAAGAAACGACGGTCGGACCGCGTGCATCGCAAAATCAGCGGCCGCGAGAGGCAGGGCGGCGCGGCTTTTAGTCCGTTGTCTGTAACTCAAGAAGTTTCAGAACACGTTCACATATGATGTCGCTTCTGCTTAAGTTGTCACGCACGCTGCATCCGACTAATCATTCATTGGTTCTTCTAAGTAAGAATCAATATTAATCTTATTATTTATAATTTTATAATTTTCAAATATTTTCGCATTATTACTATAATAATACACATTATTAATAATAATAATAATAATAATAATAATAATAATAATAATAATAATAATATTAATATTATTATTATTATTATTATTATTATTATTATTATTATTATTATTATTATTATTATTATTATTATTATTATTATTATTATTGTTATTATTATTATTATTATTATTATTATTATTATTATTATTATTATTGATTCCACGTTCGACTTTCCATAAATCTCGGCATGGTAGTATCTCGTAGTTGTATTCTTGAGCAGTAGACCGAGAATTTTCAGCTTTATTCGGCTAACGTTTCGGCAATCACGCCTTCTTCAGAGCCTGGAAGCCAGAGATACATAAGGAAACTAGCCGTCCAAGCACCATTTCAGAACAAAAGGACTAATTTTGTAGAAAACTCACAAAAGCAACACCGTATGACAATTTGAAATAGCTAACCTTTCGTGTGCAGACTGGAGCCTGCCAGACACCCTCAGATGGCCTTAGATGGCGGGTGAATGAGTGGGACCATATCGGACCACCCACCTCATTAGCCTTCACAAGGCTGATCAAGCTCATAAGCAGATCAAATCCCACAAAGGTAAACAAAGGGGGCTAGTTCTTGGGTGATCGCCACACATTCGTCCTTTCTGTTGATCTTTGGGTTTTTGGAATTTATCCAAAACGCCTCTAGGGTCCTGCGTGCGGCAATCTCTGATTCGCGCGCAAGTATCGTAACCGCAATATCGAAACAGCTGTTTCCATGGACTTGCACCCGGTGTTCTCCCAAAGGAGTAGACACCTTGGACTTTCTCATGCCATCCACGTGTTCCTTAACCCTAACGCAAAGAGCCCTGCCTGTTTCTCCTACATACTCCTCTCTGCACATCTGGCAAGAGATAAGGTAGACCACCCCAGTGCTAGCGCAATCCCCTTACCTTCCGTATGGGCAAATCACGCATGACGGCATTATGCAGGCTCGGTCATACAGACGGTTTCGAACCAATTGTTCCTTGAGGTTGTGAGGAGGGATATCAATTAGCCTAACTACGTCCTGGAGGTCTGCCTTACGTATACAGGAGCGTATCGCGGCGCTTAGATCTTCGGAAATGAAGGGCACAGAAAACCCTATTTTTGACCTGTCCTGGTCAGCGCTGATCACTCTGGGTGGTCTTCGCCTGAAATTGGTGGATCCTTTGACAGGGTAATCGTTTTGCTGAGCTATACGCTGAGCTAATTCTATTGAGGCCGTCTTCTGCGTACTGTCAGATGAAACTGCGATAGCTGTGTGAAACATGTTTTTTACAGTGGCTTTTTTGATTGTAGTGGGATGCGCAGAATTGTAATGGACAATAATATTTTTACTTGTAGGTTTGCGGAACCACCTAATTTTGTATGACCCTCCGGAAAGTCTGACCTGGGCATTCAGAAACGGAAGCCACCCAGCAGCCGATGGTTTTTCCCGGGTAAATTGAATGTGTTCCGATTGCTGGTTCAGGAGATCAAAACAGGTGTCCATCTCGGTTTGAGTGGCGCACACAATGAAGCAATCGTCAATATAACGGCAGTAAACGACTGGGTGGCGATCTAAAACTGGCAATTCTACTTTAGACATAAATGTGACCGCCAAGACAGGAGCCAAACGCTGTCCCATTGCCAGTCCCCTAACTTGTTTGAAATAGTCCCCAGACCACCTGAAAACATTGCATTCTAAACATTCGCTGAGCAGCGCCATTATTTG
>JAPDOI010001330.1:97500-194051 GCA_029168955.1 Aplectana chamaeleonis
ATTTATGTTTACTCGTTAAAATCTAAGTGAGTTTTGATGTCATGTATATAATCTCTTGACTCTGATCCTCCCCTCCCCCTCAAGTTGAAATCCAACACGGTTGCGTCATTTTGACATTTCATGGGTGTTGTCACGATGAAATTGAAGTCGTGAGACACCACTGATTTGTTGAAGATGAACCAGCCCGCATCTGTAGTCTGCATTATCACACCATGCCATTATCACGACTAAATTCTTTCTCTTGATCTCTCTTTTTCTTCTCAGCATGACTGTTTACATATGGTGGTCGACGCGAAGTGGCCCGTCATATAGGTATTTTGTGCCGATCACGTAGACTGCACGCCACATGCAGAGACACGCAGAGACCCGGACTTCTCGGGAATAACCGCGTGACGTTCAGCACTGACGGTGGGGTCTTCTCGACCGACCGCGGTAGCTAGCGGGCTTACCGTGGTTAAATTTGGACCCACCGCGAGGCATTCCGGACTGACAGCGCTGCTTTCTGGACCGACCGCGGGAGCTCGCGGGCTGACCGTGGTTAAATTCGGACCAACCGCGGGACATTCCGGACTGACAGCGGTGCTTTCTAGACTGACCGCGGGAGTTTGCGTACTGACCGCGGTAGCTTGCGTACTGACCGCGGTAGCTTGCGTACTGACCGCGGGAGCTCGCGGACTGACGGCGGGACCTCGCGGACTGACGGCGGGACCTCACGGACTGATCGCGGGAGCTTGCGGACTGACTGCGGGAGCTCGCGGACTGACCGCGGAAGCTCGCGGACTGACCGCGAGCGGAAACCGGTTCGACCAACGCCCATCCCGGTGGCGGTCCGCTATTTGCGCGCGGTCAGGTTTTCACTTTGTCCGACGAGTGGCCTAACCAATAATTGGTTGAATTTGTCCATCGTCTATTGACTCCACGTAAGCCACATTTGAACAGTGACTCCTTCGAACTTGGCAAATTATCAAGCTCCTTAGCATATTTCAGAATTTCATGTGGAACGGTTTTTTTGGATTATTTTTTACCCTGACTCGATTCGAGAGGATGACGAGGCCTCATACTTGCTCCATGTCGAGATACTATCATTAAAGAAATTTTTTGTATGAGGTTAAAGGCAGTGTCCACGATAAAAACCATTTCTGATTTTTTGGTGGAGATCGGCAGCTGCGGGGCCTAGTGCAACCCTAACGTTGAAAAAACTAAGAAAATGAGCTCGGTACGGTCCCCTACGGCCCAAAAGTTGGACACCCTTCAGCTCGTCACACCCCAGATGCACTTTCCACGCCCACCGACGTGAACAAGTTAATGCTCGAGATTGTGAGATGAGTGATGGTTTCCGATCAATAACCCCGTTCTTCTAATTATTCCCAACTTCTCTCTTTACTCAGCTCAGCTCGCATATATCGGCTGCAAAAGACGGAACTTACAAGCCTCGGACAACTCGTCCACCATGCTTCCTTAGCTCAATTTTTGAGGGACCATAACTCCGTTCCTAGAAGGTCTTGTGCGATTCCGAAAACATCATTGGAATCAGCATGGCACCGTCTTCAAGATAGGCGGAAAAGCAGAAAAACGATTCCTATCGTGAACACTGCCTCTAACTAAATACAGATATTTCACATCCAATACAACCGTAGACTTCAATAGGTTTAGTAGAGCATTGGAACTTGAAGCTGTATAACATTTTGCTGCCCAGAGGGAAAAATAGTATTAAAATGAAAAAGGAGAAGGCCAAGTAGGTTCATATCTAGATGGTTTCAAGGAGTGTCATGGAGGACACGGCTTTGGCGTACGCAATAAAGACGGGCAGCAAATTTTGGAATACGCAGTAGCAGCTGATCTGATCAATGCGAAAACACAGTTTCGGAAGCGAAAGTCACATTTGGTTACCTACTGCAGTGGTGGTATACAATTTCAGATCGACTTCTGGATGCTGCGTCGGAGGGATCGCAATATTTTGATGGATACGAAGGTCATTCCCACGGTTCATGTCGCAACTCAGCACCACCTGCTAGTCATGGATCTCAAAGTGAGTGGCCCGAGAATCGTCAAGCCTAGAACAGATACGCAGCGAATGTGGAAACTGAAGCAGTTTGAACAGATGCTTGGCGCCCCGCTCTGTGCTGTCTATCTACACGTAAAGATTTGACGGTCAAACAAGGTTAGAGTTCCATGCTGGAAGCTATAACTGCTTCAGCCTGGGTAAAACAACCCCAGGAAAAGGCGAACATCGATAAGGCCACCCGGTGGTAGAACGAAGAAGTTCAGACGGTGATCAAGGAGAAGAAGAAGGATAAGTTGTGGATGAAGAGCAGCCGAGACTAGGATCGTGCTGCGTACTTGACGGCGAAGCGGGCTACAAAGACGGCTGTCTCCATGGCAAAGGAGAGCCACTACAGAGATTTGTATGAAAGACTGGACACCAGGGAATGCGAGTAGTCTGTATTCCGTTTGGCCGAGGCGCGAAATCGTTCTGCACAGGACATCGGACATCAGAGGGTTATCAAAGCAGAAAATGGCACCTTTCTCCATTGCCCAACCGATATCCTGGGAAGATGGCGGCAGCACTTCAGCGCTATATCGAACGAAGAGTTTCCCTATCCGCCCATCCCATTTGGAGCCAGCGTAGAGAGGCCTGTCCCCCAAATCACACCAGAGGAAGTCAGGGAATATATAGCGAAAATGACAAAGTTACCGGCCCAGATGACTTTCCTGCTGAGGTCTGGAATACGACGGGCGATTGCGGCTCTGAATGGCTGGCTGAGTTCTTCAACCGGATTATCGCCGAAGGAAAAACACCGGATATCTGGCAGACCAGTGTGACTGTGCCCATTTGGAAAGGAAAAGGTGACGCAGCTGACTGTTTGTCGTAAAGGTCGATTCGTCTGCTGTGCCATACTACGAAGGTTTTCGAACGCATTCTGGACAGGTTTCTGGGAGATCTCGTCGTAACAACAGCAAACCAGTGCGGATTTGTCAAAAGGGTGTGGAACAACGGATGCCATTCACGCTACTAGGCTTCTGATTGAGAAGCATCTTGAGAAAAATAGCAATGTACGCGTCGCTTCCCTTAATCTTGAGAAGGCATTTGATCGTGTCCCACATGGTCTCATATGGAGAGCATTGAGGTCCCAAGACCTTGCGAAAGAGTACATACGATGGACAATATTGCTGTACATAGAGCCGACAAGTGTGTTCAGATGCTCATCAGGGACAAATGAGCCCTTTCCTGTTCGTGTTGGAGTCCATCAAGGGTCTGCCCTGCCACCATTGCTGTTCATACTCTGCATGGACGCAATCACACGGGATATACAGAACCCGCACTCGTGGTCGCTACTGTACGCCGACGATGTTATGTTGCCAGCCGAGACGGACCAGGGATGAGTTAGAGATTCAAGTGCAGCTCTGGAAAGATCGCCTGCAACGTTTGGACTGCGGCTCAACATCGCGAAGACCAAGCACATGGAATGTGGCGCGCAAATGGACGACGGATCAATCAAAATTGATGCCACCGACCTCAAAAAAGTGAATTGCTTCAAATGTCTCGGCTCTAAAATCACCTCGACAGGCGAGATATCATCGGAAGCTCAAGAGCGCGTAACAGCCGCTTGGATGAAGTGGAGGGCAACCACGGGGTTGATGTGTGACAAGAAAATTCCACTCCGTCTCAAATCAAAAATTTACAAGGCGATAGTGCGACCGGTCGCGCTCTACGCTAGTGAATGCTGGCCGACTACTGAAGCTGTCGAACAGTCCCTGCACACCATGGAGATGAGAATGCCCAGAAGATCATTGGGTATCAGTCTAAAGGGATCGGGTCACGAACGACACTGTGCGTGCCACCTTCGGAGTTGCACCAATAAATGGAAAGATGAAGGATTCCCGGATGAGATTGTTTGGACATGTTCAGCGAAAAGACGCTAGGTCCGTGGCCAAAACTGCACTCAACTTGGAGGTGTTTGGTGTATGGCCGCGAGGTAGATCGAAAACGCGCTGGCTCGACCGCGTGAAAACCGACATGGCTGAAGCACGACACACTCCGGAGGACGCAGCTGACAGGAACAAGTGGAGGACAAGAACCAAACAAGCAGACCCTACGTCAACGTGGGACAAACGCAAGGAAGAAGAAGAAATGAAAAAGAAGAGTGCAACGTCATTCCGATGAAAATTAAAAAAGATCAGCTACACAACGATGCGACCCCGTAGGAGTGTGCAGGACGCCACGGAATGTGTGCAGGACCCCAGTAGGAGTGTACGGGACATCAAAAAATGTGTGCAGGACATCATGGAATGTGTGCAGGAGCCCACTAGGGGTGCGCAGGACAACATGGAATGTGTGCAGGACCCCAGCAGGAGTGTGCAGGACATCATCAAATGTGTGCAGGACCCCAGTAGGGGTGTGCAGGATGTCATGGAATGTGTGCAGGATCCCAGTAAAAAAGTGCAGGACATCATGGAATGTGTGCAGGAGACCACTAGGGGTGCGCAAGACATCATGGAATGTGTGTAGGACCCCAGCAGGAGTGCGCAGGACATCATGGAATGTGTGCGCGACCCAGTAGGAGTGTGCAGGACATCATGGATTGTGTGCAGGACCCTAGTAGGAGTGTGGCCGTGAGGCCCCAGCCTGTTTCCACTACGCCAGCCGCTTGGAGGCGGGGCTTGCCTCGCTGCGCCACCTCCCTCTTTCGCGCTGCATACAAAAGGCGGCTGTCCTCGGTTCAGCGGTCTGCCCGGCGCCGGTTGGCGCTGGCCTACAGTACCCATTGGTACTGCGCTGCTCTGGCAGCGATGGCCTACCGGGTGACCCCGGAGCTGTAGGCTCCGTCCCCAGCAGCCCTTGCGGCTGATGAAGCCGGAATCTGGGCGCCAGCTCGGCCTAGTCCGAGCGGCCTGGAGGTTGGTGGAGACTCATTTGCTTCTGGTACCAGTCACCGCTAGGGATGTGCGGTTGACTAGTGGGAAAGGTGCGATAATAGGCCACCACGTACTACGCTATGTATAATACGCCGTGGTAGACTACGCAATCTACTACACGCTGTGGGATATGAGCCAATTGGAACCTTAACTGTAAGGCGAACCAAGTAGATGCCTTTAAGTGTTAGTGCGTGCCTTAAGGATAAAGGATTATAACTTAGTACTGTGTACCGTGTATCTGTGTTGGTGCTCGTATAGCGCTGCTATATCGGTATCAGAATTGTTGGCTTGTGTTGTTGTGCTATTACGTTAGTATTACGCGGGACTATCTCCCCATGGGCCCCCCTTTAAACCTGTTAGTTGGGTTAGTGGCTTGCTAGTGTGGCTGTCCCAGGTTAGTGGGCAAGGTGATCCCAGTGAACGCGAAGACTCCGCATGATTGAGTGGAGCAGGTTGCGAGATAACCTTGCGGTAACGGGGCGAGCTGACGGATGCATAGTAGCCATCGATGCGTCGCGATAGCCGAGGAGCCAGGGATCTAGTGAGATCCGTCTAGGTTTTGGCCACACCATTGTCCAGGGTGATCATACCCGTGAGTCGGTCCTTGTGCGATGCCTTAGCATCGTGCTATGGAACGTAAATCCCATCGCGTTTGCGACATGGTGCCATGCAGTCAAGTGGAATTCGTAACCCAAGCACCCGCTGTTCCTGTTTGGGAACAGGGGGGATAACGGGCACTCCCAGCACCGTTCAGGTCACCTCCAAGCACGGAGGATCGGCGAGGGTAGGAGCATGCAACCTAGTTGCCAACCTTCGTAACCCTTAGCCCAAGGAGCGACCTGCAGACCGACATGCTAAGCGCGTTCGAAGGTGGGGGGCACCGTTCGACAGGTGGTGGCAGCCCTGTTGAACACCGCGCCCAGGATACACCACCGGAGAACACGCAATGCTCGGGAAGGTAGATTTCGGAACCACACGAGGACCGCCACCCGAGAGAGCAGCCCGCCCAGGGTCAAAGGACACGGGCATCCGGGCCTAGTTGAGGGGCTTTGCCGACCCCCTCCCTCTACGTAGTCTTCGTTCTACTTCACCGAACGATGGGCTTCGCCGACCGGCATCGCCGGCCACCCTCCGCGTAGTATTCGTCCGGCTTCGCCAAACGATGAGCCGGCTTCGCCGGCCACCCTCCATGTAGTATTCGTTCGGCTTCGCCGAACGATGAGCCGGCTTCGCCGACCCCCTCCCTTTACTTGGTATTCGTTCAGCTTCGCCAAACAATGGACCGGCTTCGCATTCGTTCGGCTTCGCCGAATGATGGGCCGGATTCGCCGACCCCCTCCTTTTACGTGGTATTCGTTCGGCTACGCCAAACGATGGGCCGGCGTCGCCGGCCACCCTCCGTGTAGTAGTCGTTCGGCTTCGTCGAACGATTAAGCGGCTTCGCCGCCCCCCTCCCGAAGCTAAAGAATCGTGCTCTGCCTTTGCCAACAAGGTGCTAAACCTCGTGCGTGCAGCCACGGAGGGCCAGGACATCGCTACGCAGAAGGAACGAGTTCTCTAGGAGTTCATCTCCAGACTCCGTATGGACATTCGATACCTCGTCAGGATGGATAACCCGTCAACCTTCGAGCAAGCAGTCACAAAGGCGCAGATGGTGGAGCAACTACTCTCAGAAGCAGCCGCAGATGGTCTGATTCACCCGACGTCGCCAGCAATTGAAGTCAAGGCTTTGGAGCGCAGCTTTACTTCTGGAAGAACCAACCATAATCCCCGCCGCAGACGGCCTCGTCACCAGCGTTTTCAGAACAACGGTAACAACAGTAATAGACGTTCACAAAATGATCTTTTTCAGGCTGGAAATCGCATGCAACTACCCGGAGGACAACCAGCAGCTCGCCCACGCCCCATCTGTTTCAACTGCGGAGGAGTCGGACACTACAAGGGTCGATGCTCATAACAGTTATTCTCCGCTGAAGAGCGAGCCACGATGAACCCAGGTCAGGTTTTAGCTCCAAGTACATCTGTTGCTTCTATCCTGACTGCCCATTCTCAGGACGTCCGTTTGATGTCTTTTGCCCCTTGTAGTTCTGTCCCCTCTTTTGAACATTTCGAGAATGTATCGAAGGTTCCCCGAGTTTCATAATTTGACGACTTCCGTTAATAGTTAGCCGAAACTTACAAATAAAAAGCATTGAAAAACTTTAACATCAACAGAGGCTGCTGACCGACCTGTTGTGGTGAAGCGTGGACTGTGTCAACCACAACCAAAGAGTCCAATGCTTTCTAAATAGGTAGGGTGAGAGGGAGTAGATGGTGTGGTGTTGTTGCATCCCACCTACCTCTATACGGACATGGGCAGTAAATGAAGAGATGGGGTCTCACATGATAACTGTGGTGTTGGTGGAAGGTATTGGATGACTCGTTGAATATCCACTAGCTCGCCACTGTTATAAAGTGATAAGCCTCATCGCGGCTTTCATTTCCTCTTTGTTGTTGATCGGCGGTTTCAGCCTCCTTATCTCCATTGCCTTCCTTATCTTCCTCTCTACCGCATCCGCGATATTTCTGTGAAGGATGGTAACTTTAAGCTGAGGTGGTTGTTCCAGCATGTACCTTAAAGTGCGATGCTTCGAGAACGGACTTTCTGAGTAGCTTTGTGGGGCTCTCAGTGCTCTTCTGTGTTCGTCCATCCGCAAAAAGAATCGTCTAGCTGTCTCACCGATGTAAAACTCCTGACAGACCAGACAATCGACTCTGTACACCACACTTCACATCTGGCACACATTCGCTCCTCCACTACAATCTGGACAATTGTTGCGTTCGCACTGATTTTCGTATAGACGCGACGACGTAAGGAGACGTCGCAAGTTTAGCGGTGGGCGAAGTACAAGGTTGATGGGAAGCCCTGTTCGTCGCACGATCCCATCGATTTCCATTGCAACGGCATCAGAAACAAACGGCACGACGAGGGGTGTACCACCTGGTGTACGAAAAGGTTTCCAGTACGGTGGTTGTCCTTCACCGTAACCATCCTTTCTGAGTATTTCTCGCACCATGATATCCACTTCTTGAGAGTTAACAGAGGTCAGATCCGACGACGTTGAGAGCATATGTCGGACCACGTTTTTCTTCATATATGAAGGATGACAACTTCTGCCGTGGATGATGATGTTATGAGATGTCATTTTTCTGTACCACATATTAGAAACTTGGCCGTCCACGATTCTGACCTTCGTGTTCAAGAATGGTAAAAACCCATCAGATGCAGGCTCTTCGCTGGTGAGCTTGATAGAGGAACATGCAGAATTCAACCTCGCGAATGTTCTTCGCAGCGCTGTTCGAGACTTAGTAACAATAAAAATGTCATCGATGTATCTTCCAAAAAACAACACCTCGGGTGTTAGAGCGCATCTCTCCATGCTATCCATAAAAAGAATAGCGAGCAAGGGCGCCATTCTACTTTCCATAGCGAGACCTCTTGTCTGTTTGTAGTATACATTTCTGAAACGGAACGTATTGACATCCACCACACTTCGTAGCAACTCTTCCACGTCTTCCACGCTCAGACCAAAAAGCTGAAGGCTTCGGTAGTGAAGTCGTAGTAGTCCTACACATGCGCCAACTGCTCTGGTCGTATCAACGTTGGTATACAAAGCAACAACGTTGAAGCTCTGATATTCTAACCTCGGGCATTCGTCGAACTTGCATCTGTTTAGTCGTTGAAGGAATTCGCTGACGTTTTTCAAGTGTCCAGGCACGAACGGTGTCTACAGGGGTGAGGAAACGGATGTTAAAGATTAATTTTTACTTTCGCCACGGCAAAAAATTGGTCTCACATACTTGTATATAACTCGTCCTTGATCTGTGCGGTTGATATGAAGTCAAATATTTATCAATATACACACGGACCACTTTGAACAAAGTTATGACAAAGCGGCGCTTTTCGGCGGAAAAAAGCGCCGAAAACGCCGTTTTTTCCAAAGTCGCGGGCGGTATTGTAGCTACAGCTGAGGTGCTGCTAATCCCTATTGTGCCGACGTACATACTACCCCCGACTGTATGAGTGAGTATGTAGGGTCAAAACTCACCACCGAACATTAATAACTCTAAAAAAACTGTGATGGCACCAACATCCTCTATCTGTAGTGAACAAGAGTTCTTTCTACGCTGACTGTAATCGGCCAGCACCATTCGAAAAATTTCTCCTGAATAACTATTGCCTGAAAATGGTAATCAAACCTTGTCCATAACCGCATTGTTCCCTTCTTCGACCACCTGCAAATAATCGATCGAAAAGAAGTTTTTTTATTGAATGTACTTCTGCTTGCCTTTGTTGCCTCCGTGATGTTTGCGAGCAGCTGAGTTGCTAATGCGAGGATAGAGAACATTAGCTACCATGCAAAAAACTGGCTGAAAGTAATGTATTTTGTGTTGCTAAGAACCCTTGAAATTTGCTCACATTTAAAGAAGAGCTTATACAGTGCGCGTCAAAACTATACGGCATAGTCCAGATTTCGCTGTTTTGGATTGGGTGTTAGGTAAGAGATTTTCATTGCTAATCGACGCACCACTCTTTGAAACCCTTACGCACGAATTTTCATGACAATTGATCGATCTCTACAATTTTGGATCTAAAAGTGTGAACACTGACGGATTCAAACTATTCGACATAGCACATTCACAAAGAACGGATAGTTAGAGCTGAGCTACGGCTCACATGATTGCTCTCGGGTTTATGACTGTAAAGTAGGCCGGATATTCGAGCAAGTTGGCACGCTTGGCCTGAAATCAAAGCAGCGCCGTTCTGCTGACAAAAAAAGGAGTAAAACTTGTCTCAGAAACGCCAGGAGGTGATGCGTCAACTTTCTCAGATGATCTGTGGAGTTCGTGTTACATGGTGCGATCTCGTGATCCAGCTTGTCGTACCTCCTCAACTCGACCCAACACACCGTGCTTCCTCCTCCAAAGTCCGTAATCGATGATAAGGGGGGGGGGGGCGAGTGTTCTTGCGTAAATCATTTGGAATACTTTTTTGGTCGAGAAAAGGATTCCGAACGAGCGAGATGGATTCATCATGCACTGAATAGATCTATCCGAGGGCCCGCACTTATCTTCGAGAAGGAACTTTGGAGAAGAAGGCAGTATGTCTTGAGTCGGTTTCGGGTGGTATGGCAAGCTGGAAAACAAGTTGGCGCCATGTAGTACAAACTCCGAACATTGCCAGGAAATGCAACGGTGCCCTCTTGTCCTTCCTGCGGCATGACGCAGGTTTTGCGTCAGGATGATTTTGCCAAATTTTGCTTGAATGGCCGGCGCTGAACAGAGTTCTCGACGTCGTCGAGTCAGCTCTGAAGGTTAGGCATTTGATGTTCTCGACCGTTGTTGTGAAAAGAGAACTGTAAAAGAGCCTGGAAATCGAAATTCTAGCGAAAACGACAACGATGGCGAAACAGGTTATGCCGAGGTTTATCGAGAGTCGAACTTGGAGATGGCGAAACAGTTCAACAGGTCAGTTTTCACACTTTTTGGCTCCAGAATTGTAGAGTTCGATCAATTGTCATCAATACTTGCTTATAGGGATTTCAGCGAGTGCTGTGTCAATTGGCATTAACGATTTTTCGGCCTTACTAACACGCAATCCAGAGCAGCAAAATTTGGGGTATGTCGTATAGTTTTGACGCACTCAGGTTGCGGAAAAAGTTCTCGAACAATCTTATATCACTAGATGTATACAAGGTTAAGCATTCTCTATTTCCAATCTGTGCTCCTTCGGCTTAGGTGAGTCTATGTCGAAAAGTTTCTAGGATTAACGGGTCTTTAGAAGGTTGTTTTACAGAATGGTGATAAGGCAACAGAGAGGTGCTTCCACTTTTGCCTTTTACTGATCTAGATGCCCTGTCTGTGCAATTGAGAAGGCATTCAAAGGGGCCATCAAAAAATATCGTTCTGCTCTGAGGGCTTGACATCTAAAATCTTTGATGGTTTTCGGTGCGATCACCAGTGATTTGATAATATCTTCCATTTGTGTGAAAAAGGGCGGCGACTCATCGACAAAAAAAAAACGTATGGGGTATTTTCTGGTAAAACAAGTTTTGAGTGGTTGTCTTCTATTGGAGCTCAGCAAAAAATATTCTACGCGAAATCCTGGAAATTCGAGAGCTTTACCACTCCTTTCTGGCGGAATTTCTCCCAAAAGGATTCGTATTTTATTCGTAATTTGTTAGAATGTCCTCGTAATCTGCCAGAAATCTTCAGCATTCTGCCAGAATCTATACCTGAACCTCCAGCTCTTGATACGACTTACAAAATCTCAATAGATACAGTCATACTCATGTACAACTGTATGTACAAACCAAATATTCCGGGCTTCAACCTACCTGTCCGTTAAGACGGTAGAGGAGCCCACCAAATCTAGTCCCAGGCTATTTATCAGTCCATCTCCCTACTTGAGGCAATGAGCCAACTTTTGACATGGGCAAATTGCGCAGCGTATATGCTGTGGGTCAACAAAGTCATTCAACATGGGCGATCAGAGGCCTTGTCCAGCAGCAGTGCGCTATCAATGGGGCCGTTTCAGAAACTAAAGTGCCAGAGCACACCTCACTAGTTTATAATTCCCAGTCCCCGTGAGTCCTAGTTTATAATTACTTACTGGTTAGTGGTATAAAGTCATTGTACCTAAACATTCGTTCTGATTTCGTTTTTTTTTTCTTTAAGCTTCAACACGATTTTTCTGATGTGGCAACGTCAGTCCTACACTCACAAACAGAAATCTCGAAAGTGTCTGCATCACAAACCCTGTCTTGCCTTAACCTCAACAGCAGCGCCCTGATAAAGCTTTTCGAAAATGTATAACATGGGGGGAAGAACACTGGGATTTCCAATTCTAGAAGATCAATAATCTTTAGGGAATTTTTTCGCACAAAACCGAGACGGGTATTTGCAAAAACAAAAGCAAGTCATTTGATTACCAAAAAATTTCGACTGAAGCTAGTGTTTTCCCAAATATATTTTCATGAAATTGAGTTTGTTTTTCAGAATTTCTTCCGATTTTTAACAAATTGATTACTACCGCAGTTTTTGCATTATGGGCAGCATCTATTAGGTCTAGAAGTTAATTTCCGCGTTTTTGTTGTTATTGATATTTTGTAAAAAATAAAATTATTTTTATATAACGAATTTTATGTTATAATGCTCACTGTATTATCAGCTTTCTATTGATATATAACTTGCTTCACGTACCTTATAAAAAGTATTATTTTAGTTTCAGAATATGTCAACTTTTGTGCCGGAAAAACGCCATTTGCAGGAAGCTCTCCTTTTCCTTTTCATCTCAAGAAGAAAGCCACTGACGCGCACCAAATGCTTGCCCAAGCTTACGGGGATGCTGCTCCATCCATAAGAACCTGCCAAGAATGGTTTCAGCGTTTCAAATCGGGTGATTTTGACGTTAGGACAAAGATCGACCAGGACAGCCAAAAAGTTCGAAGACGAAGAACTTCAGGCTTTGTTGGATCAAGATTCGGCTCAAACGCAAGAACAGCTCGCGGCATCTCTCGGCGTCACCCAAAAGCAATTTCTATTCGATTGAAGGCAATGGGGAAGATTCAAAAGGAAGGAAAATGGATCCCCTATGAGCTCTCAGAACGCAACAAAGAGCAGAGAAAAACAACTTCACAAATCTTGTTGGACCGATTCCAAAGAAAGTCTTTTTACACCGCATCATAACTGGCGATGAAAAGTGGGTGTACTACGACAATCCGAAGCGAAGAAAATCGTGGGTTAGTCCTGGTGAAACAACAACTTCGACCGCAAAACCAAACATCCACGGGAAGAAGGTCTTTACTGTGCATATGGTGGGATCAACGCGGTATACTGTACTATGAACTTCTTCAACCTGGCGAAACAGTTACTGCGAATCGCTATCAACATCAACTAGCGCAATTGCGGCATGAAATCGAAGCAAAGAGACCAGAATGGGCGAGTCGACACGAAAAGCCATATTGCTTCATGATAACGCTCGACCTCATGTTGCTCGAACGGTAAAGGATACGCTAAAAGAGTTCAAATGGGAAGTCTTACCGCACCCGCCGTACTCTCCAGACATCGCCCCGTCGGATTATCACCTTTTCCGGTCAATGGCGCATGGTCTAGCGGAGCAGCGCTTTCAAGATCGTCAAGATGTCAAAAAATGGCTCGATGAATGGGTGGAGGCCAAACCAGAAAAATTTTATTATGATGGAATCCATAAGTTACCCAAACTCTGGGAAATGGTTGTTATTAATGACGGAAATTATTTTGAATAAAAATTTTGTTTAAGTATGTCCAGTTTTCAATAGTGTAAAAAGCGTAAAAAAACGCGGAAATTAACTTCTAGACCTAATAGTTATAAACATTTGATGTGAGGCATCATGATATATTCTCCTTTTATTATACTCTGAGTAGGCGATAAAAACGATTTTAGAGCTCTCTCTATAAAAATGGTGGATGGTAATTACAAAAGTAAAATTAAGTGAAATTTTTTAGGAAAAACGCACAAAAACAAGTTAGGACTGTTAGTTATAGGTGTCCGCACGTCCCCTTTAATTAACGAGATTTTCATAATTGCTTGTTCATCCGTGATTTATTTTGCTCCTACAGTAGTCAGTAGTCTCTTAGAGTGCCCAGCAATTACTTTAGAAGCGAAATGGAAGACGGAAAAACAGGCATTTATAGAAATACCGATAATTGGATGCGGGCGGATGCCAAGCAAAAATTCGTTCCTGATCGTTTTTTTCTCCATTTTTTCCTTTTTTTACTTTTGTGATGGCTGGATCTAAATTCACTCGAGGACAGCACAAAAGCCATTTTAATTGCAAACCCTACCTTTGAGTCATTTATCAATCGTCTTTCCAGAAATCGCTTTTCGCCTCTAAAAACTTCGAGAAATAAAAAAAAAACATAGTACAAACACAATCTGCTCATAAAACCTAAGTGTGAATCAACAAAATCACGGATCCAATCTTGGGATGAAATCATTGAAAACTTGTGAAATGGACAGAATCTTTTCTTTTCGAAAAAATCTAGTTGTAAACTTCGCGGCATTTTATTAAACGCTTTCAATAATGTTTCCTAGAGGCGGGTTGCCTAGACCCACCATGAAAAAAATCATCGATATGGAGCAGTCTTTTATTTTCCCTCGGCCAGCACTCTTTCCTCATCTCTCTTTTCCCGTTCTTGCCTTTCCATCCTCTTTCCTCCTATTTTCATATGTCGGAAGTAATAATTTCGAAAATCGGAAATACTTTCGTTTATCTCCCACTTTTCGGACGAATTTCGTTTCAGGAAAATGCCAGTGATTTAAGAAATTCCTTTTTCAGCTATGATTTTTGAACCCTTCTCAATCCTGTTCTCTCCTCTCATTGCTTTCTCATGTAGTGAGTTTGCGTTTACCTATTTAAAACTGTTGTGTAATATTTGTGTTTTAATGTATGTTTCCTGTGCAAATTGAATTTCTTTTCCATGTTGAAATTATCGCTGCGCCATATCGACAGTTTTTTTCTATGACGGCTCCACCCCACACGCTCGACACGCGCAACCCCGGATTCGACGCGGCTGCCCCTCCGTCTGGAGAGCGACTATAGACGTAGGCGGCCGTGTTGCGCGTTTAGAGCAGATCGAAGGTAACTGGAAATCGGTTTTCTAAGTGTCACCAAACGATTCCCTATTATTTGAAATTATTCTCATATGATCAAGTCTGCTAGATCAAAATTTTTTCAAAAACAGTATTCGGAAAGTCAACGGCGAAACACCCCAAAACTGACCCTTCGGTGGCTTCTCATCTGCTCCAATTGTGCAGCGCAGCCGCACGCGTCAATTTAACCCGGCTCTGGTCATCCTTCATGCCGGGGAAAGACTGTATGTCACTGGCCTGCATTTGTTAATTTCTAACTGAGTTGTGTTCCGAGGAAGATGAAAACAAGCTTCCGATTATGAATTCAAAAAAATGAATTCGAATTTATGAAAATAGAAATATAGAAAAAAAACAAGTAAAAGTTGCCATCAAAGTTTCCAGATTTTAATTCGTGTGTAACTTCATAACGCTTAATAGATAAAATTACGATTTAAAATACCAACCATGAAGTCCTGGACGCCTGTTCTGATATTCTGCACACTTTTCGAGAGATCCTCCTCATTTCATGAGAGGCCCTGCACACTTTCTGCGAGCCAATACACACTTCATGTGAGTTTTATGCAGCTCGTTCTAGACGAACTTCAAATTTACGGGATGTTTAACACTAGTCGCTTGTAAAAATCACTCTACCAGAAATCGCATTTTTTCGGGCGGATTACGTTGAATTTCGAGAAAATTCTGGTACAATTTCTGGTAATTTATTGGAATTCTGGCAGAATTTCTTTCAGAACGCTATCTAGACGTAAGTCTGTGGTAAAAAGCAGCATTTACCACTAGGTAGCGGTAATTCTCCCGTAAATCAGCTGTAAACCGCTAGAAGATTTTCTGCTGAGAGGAAGGCGTTCGCCGAGCACAGTCGACAGAATAACAAAAAACGCGTTCCATTCGAAAAAAACGTTAAGCCATATTTCGAAATAACGAGATTCCGGTTCGCAGTTGAAGATAACCGCTGCTGCGGCAAACACTTCCTTTGGGGTTCTCTTTCATGAACAGCAAAGAGTTTTGAAGGGGGATCCTTCAAGGCGGAGTCCACCATAAAATCCACTGATGAGCTTTCTTCTTGAAAATGAAGGTCTGGCTATCATAAAAGTGAAAATAAGTAAAAATTTGCACGAGAAACGCACGAAAACAAATTAGAACGGTTAATGGGTGAATGCCCGCCTGCCCACAATTGACGTCATTTTTATAACTGCTTGTTTTGTTGCCTTTCACTTCGTTCTTAATCTGGTCACAAGTCTCTTAAACGCACCTCTGGGTGATTTTTGATGGTATAGCCCGACCGAGAAGCATAGCAACTGTGCCACGCGCGACATCTCAATTCGCACGAATAAGCAAGAAAAAGAGAGGAAAAAGTCGACCACGACCACAGAAAAGAAAAATGTGTTACGCCCACCGAAAAGTTCTCGACCTCAATTAGGACCAGACCAGGGGTGTGCGTTTTTCGTTTTTCCATTTTTCGCTTTTTTCGTTTTTCACCCTTGTGGCGAAAAAAATCAATATCGAAAAAAACGAAAAAGTTTAAATTGTTTTCGGTTTTTTTTCGGTTCAAAATTTGCGGTTCTGATTCGACTTGCAGTCGGTCCTTCGCTGCCTATAGACGTCTGCAGAAAGTTTGCACTCGTCTTCCATTTTATTACATAATCATTTCGCGCAAAAGCAAATGTATGATCTGCCCCTTGCACATCGGTTCCTTTTACTGCATCACTTTCGATAAAAATGGACTGATTAGGTTAAAATTTCTTGGATTTCCTGTTTTCAATCGAACTAAAACGACTACGGCGCATCTTTTGAGCATGGTCGTAATTTTCGGGAATAATATAGTATAAAATTCGAGAGGCGGAAACATCACCAATCCCATAGCTAATCGATTCCGCATAGCTGATAACCTTCATTGGCATTTTAAAGGCAGCGTTCACGATGATCATTCTCGGTGACTTTTCACAGTAAAATGACAGACGAGAAGAACTTTGAGCTCTCAGAGTCAAAAAAAACGGTTTCAAAAGAGCTAGGTATTGGCAAATAATGGATGCAAACAAGCTTTCTGTGGTCACCGGAACGCTTCATGCCCCCTTTTCGCCCCTTCCACGTGAAGAAATGAACATTTGAGGTTGTGATAACATGAAATAATCATGTCAAGGAAGTGCTTAAAAGTGAACTGATCGCTTGATTGCACTGACAGGCATCATCCTTCATAGCGGTCGAGTCCTCCACGCTCAAAAGTCAACATAAGCAAAGGTGGACTCCTTTTACCACAAAAACACGGCTTTCGCGTTCTCTTCAAGGATGCCTTGCTGTATAGAGCCCCAGACCTTCCGTAAGCGGTGGAGATATCAAAAATGAAATATCGTGAACACTGACTTTAAGTTTACACAAGGTGTTGAGTTGATCGCAAAACGCTTGGCTCCGGGCGAGATTGAACCAGCATATTCCCTTTCCGGGGGAGCGCCTTATCGATTTACCGAGCAGTTGAGTGAGAGCGGCGCTGGGGCTCCGGTGGTGCAGTGCGATCAAGCGTTTTGCGATCAACTCAACACCTTGTGTAAACATACCATAACGTGCACTGCGACGTTAAACAGCAGTTACGGCAAAAAACTTCCAAAAATCGTGTAAGACTGACTTTAAGGTAAAAAAAATCTTTTCGTTCAAGATGTTCATGAAAGAGACGTTGAGAATTGCTTTTTGGAGACTCATAGTTTTCAAACGGAAGCCTCTCCGAGAATCCTAGGAGCAACCTAAATTTTTTGCACCCTCTATCGATCCATAACAAAAGAAACTGCGAATAAAAACTTTTTTGGGCGAACGGTATCATGTATAGTTCCATCCAGCCAAAGTGGTTGAACTGAACATCTGTGTAGACACTATACTTGGGCCGAATCGAATGATCGAATCTTCATCCAATTGAAAAAATTCGACTTTGATTGAATCGACTAAGTCGACTATTCGAAAAGTGGAAAATCCGGCTAAATCGAAAAGTCGACCATTCAAAAAAGGGCGATTTTCGGATAAGTCGAGAAGTCGATCGTTCGAAAAAAGGCGATTTTCGGATGAGTCGAGAAGTTGATCATTCGAAAAAGGGCGATTTTCGGATAAGTCGAGAAGTCGATCATTCGAAAATAGTAATATCCGACTTATTCGAAATTTTCGCCGCTCTCAAGAGTACCTGGTAAACTTGTTATTCGAAGATACATAATTCTTCGACTCAGATATTGCCGATTTTAAATTTTCCGGATGTTGGTTCAATTCAGACATTGCGCTTTTTTTATTTTCGTATAATGGATCGATTCAGATAATGCCATTTCTTCAATGATTCGGATACGGATATCCGGTTGGGTAATTTCGGATAACTTCGGATATTTTCGGAACAAAGTTCAATTGATGCAAAACGGTAAAAAATAAATCAGGTACTCAAGGCAAGCCTCTGAAAACATCCACAATTGAAGAAACAGAAGTACTTCATTGCATTTGCAGCATGTTCACATACGAACATCAATCTTCATAAATGCATATTAATAAAAATATGACAACAAATCTTCAATTACTCTACCGTCGTTGGGAGGCACAGTATCATTCATATACAGGTTTTTCAGAAGAACTATGTAGCTATGTAGTAAAAAGTGTGCAAAGCAACTATACAAAAAAATCTACACTGAATAACTAGCCACCTGGTCATCTCACTTGACCTAGCCCGTTTTTCCGTTCCGCAACGACTCTTCCGGTTTCGGAAGGAGGAGGGAAATCCTGGGTTGGTGTATTAAATAGAAGGCTTAGGGAAAATGGGCGTGGCCAAGTGCATTTTTATCCCAATTTTTCCGATTTTATCCAAAAATTACCCTATTTTATCCAAAATTATCTAATTTTATCCGAAAATTTACCCGAATTTTATCCGAGTTTTATCCGAATTTTTGACTTTTCGGATAATGGTTCGATTCAGATAATGCCGATTTTAAATTTCCCGGATATTTGTTCGATTCGGATATCCGGTGGGATATCCGAAAAGGAGTGATTCGGATACTAAGTATAGTACCTGGTTACTGAGAAAGATGTTGGAAATGTCAGCTAGTCCATCTGGACACATTTTGCTAATTTGCGCGTAATCAATTCAGAATTTTTGTAGCCGCAGACAAACGTAATCGATGCCTTCTTTCTACTATCTATCTACTTTTCTTTTCATATTTCTACATGCGCGCAACGTTCAATGAATTTTATTCTGAATTAAGAGCTCATAAGATTTTAAATAAAGGTGTTTGAATGGAAATGAAAATGAGGAACTGCGGGCGAATTATGATGAACGTCTAGGAGGAAAATTGTTATATTAGAGGGATAGTACGCGTAGAAAACCAAACGTTTTTTCATATTCTGTATAGTTTAGCCTCTTTAGTGAAAGAATTCTGATTTGTACAGAAAAAACAGTACGAAACCACTGTAAAAAATGCCTTGAAGTTCGCGCCAAAATCGTTTCTGAAGTTTTCCTTCATGGGGGGTTTGGGCCATATTCGTCTTAGTGTTGTTTGACAGTCCCATCAACATTTATGAGAAAGTGGTAGATGATGGACCAGAAGTGCTAGATGATCGACCCCATAGAAACTTTCAGCTGGCCGTTGCCTTTGAAGGCAGTGTTCACGATAAATCTCATATTCGAGTTCGACTTAAAAATGGGGTTGTTCGGTCGTGAGCTATCCATTAGTGAATAAACCGGAGAAAGGCGCTCAGAATAAGCTAAAATAGCTGTTTGTAACGTTCTGGGCGTGGACCCTGCTAGTTTCCGCAAGTGCGCGCTTATGGCGAAATGTGCGCGAATCGATCCGTCTGAACGTGGCAGAGTTCTTTGGCAATTTGCCATCGAAAACGTCCGCGACACCACAAGCTCGCCAGAACGGGGCGCGCGGGCTAAGAGCAGGCGTAGTGGGCTAACGAAATCTTTTCGCCGTCGTTTCTATTGATTTCTGGCCCGTTTTCGCTGCTTTTTTTTTGACCCTATCCCCTCTAGCATCTGCCAGCGTAGTATTTCACACTGAAAACTCAAAAGCGAGATTCATCGTGAACACTGCTTTTAGAAGCTGAAACAGGCCTCGGCTGATATCTGAGCTATGTAGGTATGGGGTGTCAGCCTGTGCGCTACATTGAGAACGTCGTGAAGCATCCGCGCGCACCAGGAAAAGGGCCATCCTTATCAAAGCTCTGTTCACACAGTCAGCGCAGATCGCACTGATATATTGTGTTTCACTTGTGCGGTAGCGCAAGCTCAGTGCCCGCATATTATAAAATGTGGCATCTAGTTTACAATAGCCGTCGATAGGAACCGCCAAGTATTAGCACGATCCGAGCAGACTGTACACTCGTTGCCCCATACCTCGATAAATTTAAGAGACTCGCTCTAGTTTCCAAGTGTTACTTCCCCGCCGTTGTTCCCCCGGAAAGTAGCAGTTAGATCCTGAAGCCAGCTTCCAAAATTATCAATTCTTTTATTTTTTTTAAGATTTCCCTAAGTCTCACATAATTCAAAAATATGTAATGGAGCTGTTGCGGGAACGAAAGAGTCAATTACGCTGTCACATCTTTATGTACCGTCCGACTGGCTGAATAATGGAAGGGTAGATAATTTTTCAAGTCGATTGAAAAAGTCGACTTTTTATTCGAAAAGTCGATCATTCGACAAAGTGGGATTTTCGACTTATCCGAAAAAGTCGATCATTCGAAAAGTGGAAGTTCCGGCTAAATCGAAAAGTCGATCATTCGAAAAAATGTGTTTTTCGACTTATTCGAAAAAGTCGATCATTCGAAAAGTTGAAATTTCGGCTAAATCGGAAAGTCGATCATTCGAAAAAGTCTAATTTTCGACTTATTCGAAAAGTCGATCATTCGAAAAAAATTTCAATTTGCCCAAGTATAGTAGACACCACGACTCAATGCGTGTGGTTGCGTCGCGGCCATTATCGTTCAGTAGTGCCGTGAGACTGAGCTACTAGTCAGTTCTGACCACGGCGAGACCGCTCAAACTTAAATTCAAAGTGACAGCTCAAGAACTTCTCGCAAGGGTGTGCTATGCATCACGAACAAATGATGTTCGTCTCTATATAATATTTGTTCCGTTTGGATCTATGACTTGCCCACAATTTTCAACTTCTACGAATTCAGTTTTTTCATAAAGTTAGGGACGACCTTCAAGCCTGCAGTTTCGATCTAAAACGCGAGAAACGTGGACATGAAGGCCCATAGAACTACCGCAAATTGGAACAAAAAGGTAACATTGAGATTTTTAGAAGGTGTTCAGCGCTACAATTTGGTTAGGATTCGGCACTGCAACAAGAGTAAAATTTCTCACATTAATACGTTGATTGCGTATGCTCTTGTTTCACTAACAAAACATAATTCTGTCATTAATTGAAGCCCTTAGATTATGTTGCCTTGTATTTCCAGTCGAAAGTATGAATTTACGAAAAGAAGACGTTTTGAAAGACAAAAAATTTTCAATTTTTTTTCGGAATTTTTCGCATTCAAAACCGAAAATTTTTCGTTTTTCGGTTTCAAAGTTTTTCGCACATGCCTGGACGAGACGCGCGATGGATTCTATTCAAATTCTGAGTTCTTCTCTATGTTTTTGGTCCAGCTTTATACCAGCTGTAGTGCGACGACTGCGAGAGACGTGAAAATACAGGTCCAAGACAACTCGCCCACGAAAATCTTGCTCTACAAATTCACAATCTTCGAGAGCCATAACTTCGTTCGTAGTGTGTTCTGAGCGATTGTGGACATCAATGTGATCCGCATGAAATTCTCTCCGAGTGAGCAGAGAAACTGAAAAACGATTACGGGAGACTGTGTCTTTAAAGTGGTCAGCAACTACTTTAGGAGCATAATTAAATACTGCATAACAAGCATTTCTAGAAACCTCTTCATTAGGGTAGAGCGAGTATTAGCCAGATCTGTCTTCTCACGAGGACAGCTCAACAACTTCTAAACGCGAACCCTGCCTTTAGTCTGTTCACATGGAAAAGGCCCACGTCAACAAATCATGTTGATTCACAGTCTAAAAATCACTTCAGACGTGTACGAAAAGAACGAAACTGCATCAAGCACTATGAGCATGATCTGAAAGATTTGACGGCCAACATGTCAGTTCTAATGGTTCACGAAGAATGGAAGAATCCAGAGACCGTGAGCATCCGCAGACGACTTCGCTCAATGGTCTAAACAAAACTCCTAGTTTATCAAATCGTGTTGCTAAAGCCATCGAATGGTCCAATACTGAAATTCGGAACCCCAACGATCAGTTGATTGGGGAAGGATACTGCGTTCGTCCGGATCGCATTTCAGCCAATCCTTCCATACAATAAAAGAATCCAAGCACAAAGTACGCCCCCCCCCGGGTCTCCAACACTACAGCACTATTTCGTCATATCTCTAACCACCCAAAACAGTATTGAGGTGCATATGCATTTCAGTTTACCAGTGTTTCAGAGTATAGTTAGGCTTATGCAACTCTGCAGTCATTCAGGAAAAGGTTGGGTGATTACGTTTTTGGTACTCAACATACTGCCATCGAAAAAACCGAAAAATCTGAGAGCAGTTTTTGTTCTTTTCCTTTCTTCAGCCAAACAACTTCCCCCTCATTACGTGGAGGAGATTAAGTTCTCGCTATCACCTGGGGTCTCGACCTTCGTGCGTTGGTGACACGACAACATCATTGACGTGACTTATAACGAGGGCTGTGCGGAACTGTTCCGTTTCCGATTCCGTTTCCGTATTTCCGGTACTTTTTGAGCTGTTCCGTTCCGTTTCCGTTTCCGGGTTTTTGGGCCCGGAAACGGAAGAAAATAGTACTACAAGTTGAATGGTCACGCTTCCCCAGCGCACCAAACCGCGGTACCTCTGCGATCATCACAGCGTGAGTCTAATCCTGATTGCTTGGATCGGTGTCCCACTCCTTCCAACCGCCACACGGTATACGCCCCCCCCTCCACCAACGCACAGACGACCCCAACGTGGGCTCGACCTTGGCGGCTACAGAAGGCATACTTTAGGCACTGTTGCGCGGGTGAGTAAGTGGTGTTATCTTGCAGTCGAACCGTGGTTATCAGTCTCATCTCAGTTGAAAACCATTACAGTTTGCCTTTACAACTCTTTATCAAAAAATTTTCGAAGCGCTGAACTATTAGCTGGCCATCACCCTTTCATGCATCAATACCATACTTATTAACAATCGAGTCCTCCGATTGAGGGACCAGAGAGGTAGAAACTTTACCTCATCGTCTCTCCAGCTACTCACGCACTCGCGCGGTTCAACTTCAGCGCCATAGAATTTGCTAGTCATAGCCCCCAGCTCGTCGTGTTCAGCACCACGTGCTGCTAACGGGTTTTGAACACTTTTCCTCGGCAGTTTGTGCTGCAGCTAGCAGCACATGTTGCTGACGACGAGAGGTTCAACTCAATGTCGGCATGGAGTGCGACCCCTCATTACATGTGTTGCTAGCAGCAGCACGTTATTCAAATGAAGAGAGTCTTTGAGCCACCACCTGTTCCTACCGGAGCTAAAGTCGCGATCCTTGTAATGGCCCGCAGCAAGGACGCCAACCTCGCCAAGGTACCCAACAAAGGCATCATCCTCGCATCGGTACACTATAAGAAATCTTTCCTCATGATGCGCAATAAGGACCACCCTTTCGGCGTCCGACCGGAGTGCATTCGTGTGGCTCTAGCAAAACATCCACGAAGCTTAGTCAAAGAAAACTTCATAATCCTTGTGCACATATAAGTGAATTATTCAACTATGAATTGAAACTGTAAATGGTAAACCCTCCACTTTATTGATACGCCAATTCAGCAACCTTTTCTCGTTGAAAAAGATGGAACAACTATTTCAAGAGTTCCAGGAGTACTTCGCGAGCGATTCATGGGTGAATCAGTTTTTGCTTCTGACTTTTGTTAGTAACTTGGAGTTACACGTCGATATGAAACTGTGTTGTAAAACTAGGAATGCTAAAACACTAACCTATTTAATAGAAAACAGCTTTCATAAATGTATGTCGTAGGCCAAAACGGAATGCCTTCCGAACTTGCTCGTTTCCAATCTTCCTTGGAATTGAGGTGATGCTGGAAGCATTCCCGTTGGAATTGGGTAATTTTTGGCAGGGCTTGTGCAATATTTCCCATCATTCAAATTCCGCGCGCGCGTGTTACCTACTGTAGTAACGGAATTCGAAGCATACAGCTTTAATAAAAAAATAGGTACTGATATAGAAGTATATGAGCTTTTCACATCACGTGAAGTGCCCATCCAAAGGTTGATTTCTTAGTTCAATATCGGTAGACGCCTAGCGTTTCTCAATAAACTTGCTTATTATGCGTGGTGGGATTAGGATAACCGCGATAGTTTTTACAACCCGATAACACTGCTTCGAATAAAAAACAACTATAATTTCACGCTGATGCATTAATTCTTATAATTGCTCAACATTATTCAATACGTTCTTCTTCCGGATTACGTGCGTATACTACAAAGCACATTCTGCTCTATATCAGTTCTTTGTACCCTCATAAGCATTTCGAAAAGTGTTTTGAAGAAGGCAAGAATAATCAAAACACAAGTTTACTTCGTGTAAGGCCTCTTTCAGAGTTCGATCGCTCTGCCACGCGATCGTGGGCACGGCGACGTGGAAATCGCAGATTTTGGAAGTGTGAATGCCCGATCGCTGAAGTTGGCGACCGCGCACTTTTACGTACACATTCTTATCGACGCCTGTTTCATGTTCGCGGTGTCGCGCAATTGGCTAGTCATTTATGATAAAAAGGTGCATTGTGCTTTGCCATTTAACTTTAACTTTATTACACGCCCGTGCAGACGTGTAGAATCATAGAAAGGGCAGAAAAACCACGAAAACATCGAGGAACTTAAAAAATGACAAGTTTCGAAAGGAAAAAGCGTAAAACGATTGATAGATCCTTTCTTGACAATGAAGGTAATTTTTGACAAGTGTTTTGAATTTAGTGAAGTTGATCGGTATCTGAACAGTATGGCTCATCTTCAAGTACTCCATGCCGTCTCTGAAGATGAAGAAGCTGCGCCCCAAAGAGGTGCGCGGCTGACGGAATTTAAGCTTGAACCTTTCTTCCCTAGTATTTGATTCAACCAGTTTGAAAAATGAGTGAGCTTTGAGACCCAGTCTTCCAGTTATAATAGTATATACCAAAATTAAATCATTTCTTTTGCGTCTGTAATGTAAAGTATCCACATTAAGCATACGATTCCTCACTATGCCACGGGGATTACTCCTATACGTGAAGCCAAGAGACCTTATGAAGACCTTCCTTGTGAAGTTGTTTTGCACTCTTTCTAGTTTGGCAACGCAGGTTTTTTAATGAGGAAAGTAGATACAGGTACCATATTCAAGAACAGATCGAACGTAAATTTTATAGGCTCTAACCAAAAGCAATGGACCCTTAGTTTTCAGCGATTTGAACAGAAGGAAAAGTTTCTGTTCAGCTTTCGCAACAATACTATCCAAATGCGTATCAAAATTCAAATTCGAATCGACAAGAAACCCTAAATCTTTAACTAGGCTAACATGCTGGAGTATTGAACCATCGATATTGTACCCGCCTTCCGGATTAGTAGTTCTACCCAGGTGTAGTACTTGACTTTTTTGAGTGGAAAGAGGGAGAAGGTTTCGTTTAGACCATTGAACTACATTGTCAATTGTGGTTTGGATCCTAGTATTATTGTCACCCTCAAGTGTATCGCAGATTTTTTTAATGATAATAATCATTTTATGATAAGAATTGTTTCGTATTATGATTGTTTTGCCTACTTATACTGATTATGCCTGAATCAACGTGAAAAAAAGAGGAATTTGAACGAGGACATATGAAGCGGTCGCCGCAATCGGTCGCGTCGCCGTGCACTGCATGGCGACGCGATGTGGCCATCTCAGTCGCCCAATCGCGCGATTGGGCGACTTTTCCCGCGATCTTGTCTGAAAGGTCTGCGACCAGATCGCGCGACGCGACCAGATCGATACACAGTGTTTTCATTCGGTCGCGTCGCAGAGCGATCGAACTCTGAAAGAGGCCTCATGCCCATAAGCGCGCTGAAACAGCCAACGCTAAGGATGAGTCGTGGACAACGAATTGTAGCGCTTGACTCTGCGGTGGAGTCCTTTCTCTGCGCTCTAGCCCATCGGCGTAAACGTCCCACACCCCTTCCTGTCATGCGTCAAATCTATTTGTACTCGGCTCGCTTGCAGTTTTAGACCGTAGCCCCACTGGTGCTTGAGGGAATAGATTGAGATCTCAAGTATGGTTCATCGGCACGCCATGAGCAGCGACGAAACCTACCATTTGATCATACTATAATTTTTAGTTCACTTCCGTTTCCATTTCCGGATTTCCGTTTCCGGCGATTTTCAGCCATTTTTCTTCCGTTTCCGTTTCCGAAAATCTTGAAAATGATTTCCGCACAGCCCTGCTTATAACCACCTCCCAGGCTTTATAACTCGCCCAAAACCCCGATAAACCGTTATCAAAAGCTTTTTAAACGGCTTTAAGATTCATTCGAGAATTTCTGTGTAGTTTTAAAGCCTTCCTAAACTATGAAAACTCCACGGATTGATTCCGAACAGGTAATCAAGGACCAATCTTCAACCATCGGTTGGAAAACGCTTCGAATTCTTCTACTGCACGACCTCCTAACCCAAGCTCACGCCATATCTCATCAACAAGACATTGAAATGCAAAATTGAAAACAAAATCGTGATCCGCGCTTTCCTGACCGTGACAGAATTAGTTTGTTCAGAAAAGCCACAAGGTTTCCGGACAGAGCGCCGCAATGCGACGCGAACACCCCGCACATGGTTCTCGGACAAAGCGCCGCTGAGGGGCGCTTTGGCCGGGTTTTTTTCCTGATCGTGAGAGAATTAATTTGTTCAGAAAAGCCACACGGTTTCCAGACACAGCACCGCTGAGCGGCGCGAACCCCGGCACATGGTTCCCCAACAACGCGCGTGGCCGGGTTTTTTTGCCTGCCCGTGAGAGATTTAGTTTGTTCAGAAAAGTTACATGGTTCACGGACGAAGCGGCGTGAAGCGGCGCTTTGGCCGGGTCTATTATATTTCGCACACGGAGCGTCACTCTTTATTTTCTTATCCAGGATCTCCTCAAGTACTGATGATAAAACTACTGACGCAAAAAAATCAAAAATAGTCTTGCTGACTGAAAAAGAAACGAGCGGAGGAAATCGCCAACTATTGAGCCACTGACTCTTGGTTGTGAATCAGGGATGTGCGGCAATTGCCGTTTGCCGTTTGCCGGCCATTTTCGGGATTTTTTTTGCTGTTTTTCGTTTGCCGAAATTTTTGTTGTTTTTCCGGCAAAACTCGGCAAGACAGTGGGAGGAAACGCCTTCTATGCTCGCGGCTACAGTACCGCGCATGTTTTTTTTGCGAAAACGGCGTTTTGCGGCGTTTTTTGTGCTCACAAAGCGCCGCATCGCCATAACTCACTTGAAATTTGACGAAATTAGATTTCCAGGGACTTTTCGTGTTCCTCTCAGTCAGGCAAGTGCAGCGATATGTGTAGAAAGTCTTTTGGACTCCGGTAATTTGTTGAAAAATGCGTTTTTCTTTCTAAAATTCACATTGACCACAGGTCAAAACATGACAGATGCCTGCAATCATGACCGTCTGATCAGGTCATAGTGAGATATTTTGTAGTGCAATTATGCAATTTTCTATGAACTTCTGGAGCTGAATCTTCCGTTTTGTAACACTATCGTGTAGCACTCGATGTCAGCAATTCAGAAATGACTTCCAACGTGAAATCGGAATACTTTGAAGCTAGTTATGGCGATGCGGCGCTTTGTGAGCCCAAAAAATGCCCCAAAACACTTTTTCTGCAAAAAATTTGCGCGATATTGTATGTGGGCACTAGGGGTACTACGATCATCCGTTGTTCGCTCAACCGTTAGCCGGGGCTTTCAGTTATCTAGGGTTGTAGCGAATCTGTTTGAAAACGCGAGTTAACTCGCCGTAAGTTCGCGGTAAGTTCGTGGTAAACTGCAGCCAATCGCGAGCTTTTTATTTGAAGATTTCCAGGAAAGGGACCGGACATTGCTGAAACTACGCACTCGCATGCCACGTTTGGAGACACTAGATACGCATCAGGGATGTGCGGAAAAATTTTTTTGTGGAAACAGAAAACAGAAAATCCAGTTTGACAGAAAACAGAAAACAGAGAAAAATCTCCAAAAATGGGCAGAAAACAGAAAACAGGAAACAGAAAATTTTTAAAAATCAATAAAAAGTGTTCAGATAAGTTTTTCCACAGCATTAAATTTTCATACATTTGCAGGTTATAAATGTTTTTAGCACAATTTTCAAAACCCAACAACTGACCAGAGTGAGAAGTGGAGACACCCAAAAAACGCAGATTATCAGCGCGGAGACAACAATTTTCTCTCTAACCTTTCTTTTCCCAGACAATAGCGCGCTTTACCATTTTTTTTTTGAATTCTGTACCGTCCTGCGTTGCAATGAGTTACTCAGAAGTCACTCAGAAGTTGCGTGTATGATGCAGTTGGAGCCCAACTTATTCACGCTCCACTAAAGCGTTGGCGCTGGAATACTCTTAGTCTGTGCCCACGTGTGGAAGTAGTTATACTCGGACCAGTGTCAGTATACAATACTATTATAGTTTTCGCGTCATTTGACTGCATCGCATACCTTCCGAGGGATTAATCAATGGCAAATCTCTGGGTAATGGTAACCACCAGGGATGTGCGTAATTACGACTAACGACTAACGAATTTAACGACTAACGGGCTTTTTGGGTGTTACGACTAACGACTAACGACTAACGAAATTAAAAATATTCTCGAAAGCAATCCCAAAATTCGCTAAAAAGTCAGTAGTCATTCAAATCACGCTCCAACCCAAGGCTTGGACCAGGATTGATACATATTGCCCTGTTGGTTGTTCTAGATGTATGGTACAACATAACCATAGCCTTCAGTATTTATAATTTTATACTGACACTGCTTCAAAATTCTGGAACCCCCACTTTAAAACCCTAACCGAACGTTACGCAAGGTTAGGCGCAGCATTTATGCGACTTCGCGTCGGTCGCGCTACTTTATGGCAGGCTCACTTAACCGGTTCCGGCACTGGCCGGCCCCAGCGGAGATTTTTGCAGAGGACACTATCAGATGTGATAATATGGAGCGGTGCCTGCAGGCCACAACTGCCCAACGACGGGAACTGTATCCGATGATTGCATTGTAAAGGGTGCCGTCCTTCGATTTTCAGTCATAAATTCGAGATATGGGTTTTCCATAAAGTGGTGCTGAGACCTCTCAGGAGTAAAATTCTAACTTGGGTGCTAATTTCTTCCGGTCTTTCCCCATTATGGGAACAAGCTGACGCAAGCGCTCGGATCGCTACGCGAAGCACAAATAGTGCAAAGTCGGTGCAATTCTCAGTGCTGTCACCACCAGGTAGATATCAAATAACATCATATAACGCAGTTGTATATTTCGCGCTGGAAAAAAAAGCAGAGTTCAAGATTCCCTCGGTTTCCCATATTGTTTCTTTTTTTACCGAAAAATGAAAAAAATCGATAAACACTCACTCTCGAGTCAGTCTCGAACACACAGGTTCTCGTGCATGATTTTAATTGTGTATATGTAGAATTGCAGTTTGAACTAGGTTCTCTAACAAGGAGTGATTTGTGTCTTTAATGGCCATGAATGTTTTGGAGAACATATGTACATTTCTTCATGCCTTCCTTTTTTTCTATTCATAAAGACTTTTTACTCCCTCAACTTAGCTTGCTTTCAAAACCTAGATTTTTAACGACTAACGACTAACGACTAACGAGGGTTTTGGCCGGTTGAACGGTTAACGAATTGAAAAATTTCTATTACGCACATCCCTGGTAACCACTAAAAGATAAAGATAAAACTTCGGTTCCTTAGTTGCATGGTTCGCGATAAAAATAACTTTTGAGCTCTCGTCATAAGAATGTAGATTTGGTCATCACAAAAGTAAAATCAAGGCAAAAACCCGGAAATTCGCGGGAAAAACGCTCAAAGACAAAGTTTAACGGCTAATTACCGGTGTCAGCCGGCCCCCTAATTAACGAGAAATTCATTAATGCTTGCTTATCCGCCTTTTATTTTGCTGTTAGAGTAGTCAGCAGTCTCCAAAAATGCTCATAAATAACTTAAGAAGCAAAATAAAAGCTGACAGAACAGGCTTTCACACAAATCTCGATAATTGGGGGCGGGAGGACACCAAGCAATAATTTGATCCTGAGCGTTTTTTCTCCAATTTTTCTTATTTTCACTTTTGTGATGGCCAGATCTACAACTCCATGGGGTTAGCACAACAACCGAATTTATCGAGAACCCTGCCTTTAAATCTCTATTGGGTTGCGCAGCGCATTCATCGTCGTATCCGTAAAGGCTTAAATGCTTGTTGGGGCTATTTAGTGACTTGCTGGCAAGCCGACTTTCCAGTCAGTGGGTTCGTCTCCCTCACATAGATCTGTCAACAACTCAAGGACTTCGGAGGGATGGTTGGTTTGGCTGACCTCAGGCGAGAATCGAATCCGACCGAGCATTGCGAGCAGCAGCGCCTCCTGCCATCACGCCAAAAGCGCTTGGATAGATCACAGTATAGCGAGTAAAAGTGCTAGTTGTGGGAGAACTGCAGAACCCCCAGGTTGCATTGACCCTCAATCTATTGGCTTACCTTCGATGGATCCGGCCTTTGGCCTAAGGAGCAATCCTGCTTTTAAATCGCGGTTCACGGTTTTTTCTGTTTTCTGCCAAATTTTGACAATTTTTACAGAAAACAGAAGAAAATGGCCAAAAATGGGCAGAAAACAGAAAGCAGAAAACAGAAAATTCCGCACATCCCTGATACGCATAGTGTGAAAAATTGCAAAAAAAATGGTTCATTCTGTCTTTTCTGGAGAAAATATTGATTAAGAAAAAAATTTCGGAAGATTTTTAAAACTTCTTTTAGCTTGCAGTAAGTTCGCGCAAAACTTCAACTTAACGCGAGCTGAGAGAGAAATTGGAACTAGTGTGTGAATGAGGAGAAAGATGGATAGTTTTCGAAAAAGTCCTCCGGAGAGCTTATTTTAAAGCTATCCATCTTTTTCTTCACTTATAATCTATTTCCATTTTCTCTGTCCGCTCACGTTATGTTGCAATTTTGCGAGAACTTAACGCGAGATCACCACCCAGTTGTATAATGACTCATTTCATATGAGTTACTCGCAGTCAGTTCTAGTTTTGTCAGAGCGCGACTACCGATCGCCGAGCCGCAGTGGCACCACCGCGGAGCTGTAGCGGCACAACCGGGCAGCCGCAGCGGTACTACAGCGGGGCCGCAGCGGCACTATCACGGGGCCACCACGACACTGCCGATGTGAGATTTCTTTGATTTCCATGAGGTCCCTCTATGTCTTGTTTTCGTTCAACTGATGCCTTGGAATGGAACTACTCCCTTGAATTAGAATTATTAGAATGTTGACATAAGTATTCGAAAAAAAAGGAAAAAGAAGTAGAGCCGCACATGTCAATAACATTTGGGCCAATCTAAGGGATTAGGTTTTTCGCAGTTTGCCGATTGCAGATTGCCGTTTGCCGGCCGTTTTTGGGATTTTCTCGCCGATTGCCGTTTGCCGAAATCT
The DNA here is from genome assembly GCA_029168955.1 of Aplectana chamaeleonis. Classification (NCBI taxonomy): domain Eukaryota; kingdom Metazoa; phylum Nematoda; class Chromadorea; order Rhabditida; family Cosmocercidae; genus Aplectana; species Aplectana chamaeleonis. Next base: position 128,780 of record JAPDOI010001330.1, read on the forward strand.
CAAAATCGTTTGCCGCACATCCCTGTTGTGAATAGGACATTCATTTAGATTCTTCTCAACTGTATGCAAAAAAACTTGGTCGATTACAAACCAGTGATGTAGGCCGGTTTCTTAAAAAGTCTCACAAGCTACGTACAAACAGTGACCACCTCACTTGGGAAAACCGTGAATACCACATTTCTTAGTTCTCGTCCTTGCGCAGTATGGGAAAACGTTCAACTCTAAGAAAATTATCGCAGTTTTTCATGATGCTTTTCGTTCCAGAATTTCCCACTTGAAACAATGCGTTAGCCACCAAGTGTTACATTAAAGGCATCGTTCATGATGGATTTCGTTTTCAAGTTTTTTATATATAATGAGAGCTATGGCTCCCTATATAACAGCTACGTTGAAAAAACCGCAAAAAATCCACTGAAAACCCCTTTTTTACACGCAAAATATTTCAATCGACTTTTGACAGAGGAAGAGTCGATCGTTAGAGATCGCTGTTTTAACCGACGATCTCTTGATCAAATGAAGTTTATCTTTCTTTTAGGTGATTTGTTGAGAAGGAAAGGTTAATCGATGTGTGTAGAAAAGTTATTCTTAACGTAATCGTTTGGTATATTCCATCAAGTTCCCCTCAGTTGCACTGTATCAAATGCTGAAAATTTACTTATATGATGGCTGACAGCAAATTGTGCAAGATGACTGACGGAAGGCCAGCCTCTTTTGACGGAATATGGGACATTCAACCTCAATTATCTTCACAATAAGGCGTTTTCAACCGAGAAAACTCTCCCTACGTTCTTAGGTGAGCCCAGAGAATCATTTGAACCGAAAGAACTGTGAGTGGTTTTGAGCGCGTACGATGCCTTTAATCACGAAGAGACGGCGCAACATGCACTAAAACACCTTATTTCAGTGGGATTATTTTCTGGCCCAGGCTAGTTGTCCGGTCGTATAAACATGTTCTCACAGGTTGTCACCGGTGAAAAATGGGGTCAATCGGAAATGGAAAAATATTTTATGCAAAACAGTATTACTTAGGGTCAGGATCAAGCAACCCGTTGGCCAAAATTCGTTCGTTGTTACGACCCCCCATTCGTGGCAAAGCTTTGCGACCCCCTCCCTAACAATGGTCCCGCTGAATTTTCAAGGTAGACCCGCCCACTTAGCTGAAGATTTGAATGCTCGTCAAAACTGCAATTGTCCAAATAGGGAAAAATGGTTCCCGGAGGCCTTCCAGTGTCATATTCATAGCTCTTACGGGCCGTCACTCAGCGGTTCGGTGAAAGAGACCAAGTGATGAAGTGGAAAAAAGCAAAGCTGCTCATGTAGAAAGGGAAATAGAAAAAATTGCTCGTTGGAAAAAGTGGTGTAAAAAGGCCGTTTCTGTCCAGATGGCCTCTTTAACCTCGGTAACTACATCAGCTGAATTTTTCTGATTTTTTTAAATGTTTTCACATCACCTCGCGGTGAAGTGAAAACAGCGAGGTGGGAAATCTCAGAGAAAAAAATTTGAAAAAATCCAGCTGGTGTAGTTTTTGATAACCATCCAGTAGATCATGGTCAAGTGGGCTTTGTCTAGCTGGACAAGAGTTGTGGACGTCAAAATTTTCGAATAACAGAACTTTCAGGGGGGGACGTAAAAACTCCGGGCCAAAACTTTGAAAAATCAGGGGGGGTTCAGTTGCGTTTTTCTTTCTGTGAAGAAAACAGGTCGTGGAACGAAGGATCCGGACGTGGTTGTCTCACATATTGTAATAGCAACAAAAAGATCAAGGAGAACACTAGTACAGCACTACAACAGTACATGCGAGGGAAGTATCTTTACATACGATGTAATAGACATATCTTGGACAGTATTAAAATTTTCAGATTAAAAAAACACTTTTTTAGACAAGTTACATTCTTTAATCGGGCCTGTTACCGCTGAAAATCTTCACTTCGAAAATTGGACAACGTAGGTCCCCCCCATAAAATTTCAGATTTTAAAAATTCTGAAAAAAAGGTTCAGATTCTCTATGAAATTCCCCACAAACTGATACCTTACACCCCTCCCAACACCTTAAAATCACAAAGAAAATCACCTAAAATACGTTTTGCCGTTGTCCAAAACGGCGCCTTCGGACGGAATCGGACAACGCTACAGTTTACCGTAATGTTAAAAGGACATGATGCGGTTGCGGTCACACACCAAAACTACGGTAGAGGACGCCAGATTTCATTATCGATCGACAGCACAGCTGATTTTCTGGATGAGCTACGGTTTTTCTTTTTTTCTTGTTTGCTTCGGCATTATTTTTGTTTCTGACTCTTATAATACTACGAATGGGGTCATTCCTAGTGTAGTTGTAATTTCGAAAAAAATGTCGAACGAACGAAAATCGAAATTTTTTCGTTCTAAATCTTTTTGAACGGACGAAAAATGAAAAAATTTCTTTCGAAAAAATTTCGAACGAACGAAAAATGAAAAAATTTCGTTCGAAAAAATTTCGAACGAACGAAAATCGAAAAATTTTCGTTTGAAGAAAAATTCGAACGAACGGAATCTGAAAAAATTTCGTTCGACGAATTTTCGAACGAACGAAAACGAACGAAAAAAATTTCGAAAAATCTTTCGAAAATTTCGTTCGTGCACAACTATAATTCCTAGTGTGCGAGAGACATTTGCAGTTTTTTTTCGATTTCAAAACAGAATTTTAAAAAAACACCCCGAAGCCCGAACTAATGGCTAATTTCCCTCACTCACTAAGAATAGCCCCTATTCGCAATATTTAAACAGAAATAATGCCGAAACAAACATGAAAAAAAGAAAAACCGTATCTTACATAGAAAATCAGCTGTGCTGTCGATCGATAATGGAATCTGGCGTCTACCACCGTAGTTTTAGTGTAAACCGCAACCGCACCATGTCCTTTTAACATTGCGGTTAACTGTAATTTTTCTTTCAAAAATACAATATTAAGATCCTGAAGGTAAAATGTTCATCCTTGGCCTATCGGCTACTAACTTCCACAATGTCGCTCGGAAACTCCTCAGTTTAGAGCATTACGGAGCAAGAGATTTAATTTCCCACTGCACCGAGCCGTCGAAAAATATGGCGCTCCAATGCCAAACAGCGTCTGCCACCGGCAGTGGTTTTGCGGGCACTGTTGCGCAGTACAGTGCCCGCAAAACCACCGCCGATGGCACCCCCTGTCCCACCCGCGCTCGCACCCTTTCTGTCTGAACAACACTAGTTGGGAATCGAGCTTTTTTGAACCTGTGAATGTTGACGCACCCAAAAAAGGGTTCCACTCACCCGGAGTTCTCGATGCAAGCCTAGTTGGAAGTTCCTTATCCGTCAAAATGTAGACTTCTGCAGGTATCTGCGGTTTGATAGTTCTATCAGTCATTATTCTTAAAGAAACTCCATCAAAATGCGTATAGTTTTGATAGTGTATCACTCATTCTACCTTCGTATCCTGAGTGACCCCCTCCAACTAGGTTTGCACCGAGGCGTCGTGAAACCTTGTGATTAGTGAGCTGTTGTCGAGAGTTCAAATGTCCTCGAATGAAACACGGCATACGCCAGATTTAAACCCACTGCGAGGTTGGAATCCATTAAAAGGGGAAGGACAAAACTTAATGCAAGCCAGGGACAAGTATCCAGCGTTTTTTGATTTCTGCTTTGATTTGCCCACCTTTTTCTTCATCGCTATGCCATTATGAGATTGTGAGGCGATCTGTGTGTGTCACAGTTTTAATTACTTCATTCTTAATACAAACGTTGTTGCTCAACGGCAAGTCAAAACTACACTCCCCGAGGCTAGTCAGTTGAACAGGAAAGGCAGTAACTATTTTTTGAAAATTCAGATTGAAATATACTTTCTTGAAATTTATGACCACAAAAACTGTAAAAAAATTAGAATCTGAGGGGGACGTTAAAATTGTGAAAATTTTTCAGAAACTTTGATCTCCAAGGGGGGGACGTAGCTTTACCGAGGTCCTGGACAACGGTCTGCCTGACCCTGTCTGGAAGTACCTTTTATGCGCGAAAACTTTGGTTACCTTCTAAATTACTGCTACTTCATCGTGATTAATAAAGAAGTTCTTTACTTGTACTGTTATGAAGCTGGTATTGTTCCCTTTCTTCTTTTCTTCCTATTACAATATGTATCCTTTGTTTCCGAGTGAAATTTATTTCCGATCATCGCGTGCGTCTGCGCTCATACGCTGTGTCTCCTTCTCCCCACAGTTTCAGGCTGTCTCTACCCTCGCTCCGCACAGGCGCGCGAGGGAACAGAATAAATTTGGCTTGGATCCAAAGGATATTCTTCCTTTTTCGTAAGAATTTTCGTTATTCAAATGTCAGAAATTTTTTTTCCATTGAAAACACCCCCTATTTTTTGTTTTAGGCCCAAAATTTTGACGTCCCTCTCAAAAAAAAAGATTGCGAAGCTTTGAAAATTTCTACTTACCGACAACAGCTGCCTGACTCTGGTTCTACCCGGAGGCCAACTAATATATAGAGCAAGGAATCTCAAAATTGAAGATTGTCGTGAACACAGCTTTTAAGGGCACTGTTCACGAAAGTCTTCAATTTTGATATTATGTGCTGAAACGAATACTTGGCTCCCGGGCAGAGCTGAAACGAGGATGAAATCCGGAAAAAGTCTGGAGAAAACGCACCAGAAGTACACGAAAGGTTGTACTCTTAATCCGCCTCCGTACTCACATTTTCAGAGGAACTGTTTGTTGGGAGAACGAAATCTCTTGTGCGCCCGTCTTTTGAAATTCTTAACCCTTTATACATAGCTCCTTCCTCGCTTCGATCTCTGACTAATACAGTTTTGTAGAATATATTTCTTCATTTTTGGTTAACCCCGATATCTACCGTTTGCAACAACCGAGAAGTCGTTCATCCCTCCGGACTAGTCCACGCTCGCAAACTTGTCCACTAAAATAAGGCGTTTTGAAGCATTTCTCGCCGCTTCTTCGTAATTTTAGTAAGACTTGGAGGGTCACGGCATTGTTGTACTGGGGAAACTCGAGAACGAAAATCATCGCTCAGATACAGTTTATGGCTGAACGACGCTACGCGTACTCTATAAAGACTTAGAAATCACTTTTGAAACTTGCTTGGAAGTACATCTTCGCAAGCATCATGTCATTGGATAGCGCTGTTGCCCTGCATCCTTTGCAAATTTAAAGGAAAAAAATTAAATCTGAAAGGAGTTGCTAAGAAAGAGCGCAAAAATCGTGAGGTTAGCTACATGCATTCTGATTTAAAGGCACAGTCAAACCTCAAAATCGCTTTTCTGTTTCTGTGCCTATCTTGAAAACGGTCTCACGCTGATTCCAATGATGTCTCTGGAATCGTAGAAGACCACCAAGAAACGAAGTTATGGCCCCTGAAAAATTGTGCTACGGAAGCATGGTGGACGAGTTGTCCGAGGCTCGTAACGTCCGTCATTTGCACCCGATCTACGCGAATCGACCTGAGCAAAGAGAGAGGCTGAGAATGAAGGAAGGAACGGGGCTACTGGTCGGAAACCATCGTTCATCTCGCCGCTGTTGAGCTCGAAAGATCGTAAAAGGGGCGTGCCAAGTGGCTTCCGGGTGTGGGCGCCCCAGGGTGGCTTCCCCTATATCTCGCTTATCCGGAGAAATTGAGAGCTCGCATTTGGCAGGGGCTATACAGGGTGGGTCTACTTCACATTCATGTGGGAATCGCAGATTTCGTCCCTGAACTTGGACTGTGCCTTTAAGCCTACGGACAGTATTATAGTTGTTGTAGATCGCGAAAACACAAATCTCGAGCAATTGAATAATCAGTGCATATATTTGAGGAAGAGAACAACGAGTGCTAACGAGGAAACGCTCCGCACAAAAACCAGTTTGGAAAAAAATAGTGAGTTCACAACATCGTCGTTAAATAAAATTTTAGCCACCAAAAATTCTTCGCACACTTACGTACATAGGTGCAAATACTGAATGAATACAACAAACGAAGAGCCATCACAAGTAGATACTAATGAGGTATACGAAAACAAATTGCAGATCCGTAAAACCATCGAGCAGCGACGGCCTCAAGCCGTTCAAAATTGAAATTTTTGAGGAGTCGCAACTCCGTTCGTAGTGAAGTTCGCGGACGAGTTGTCTCGAGCCTGTATTTTCTCGTTATTCGCAGCCATCGTTCTGAAGCAGGCCATAATATAAAGCCAGACCGAAATGAAATTGAAGAACATAGATTTTGAATAGAATCATTCGCGCGTCTCTTCCCTATTGGGGTCGGATACCTGGCGGTGGGCGTTACCCATTTTTTCTTTCAAGGGGGCGTGGCCGACTTTTTCCTAGCTTTTTCTCGCTTATTTGAGTGAATTGAGATTTCGCGCTTGGCAGGGTTGCTATAGGCGGCGACCGGACCATAATATCAAAAATTACCTCTGAGGTTGGACTGTGCCTTTAAGGCAGCGTTCACGATTATCTTTGATTTTGATATTAATCGCTAAACAGATTGTTTGGTCACCGAGTAGAACTGAAATAATGAAGAAGTCGAGAAGGGCATACAATACTTTACTTTCACCCCACATTTTTATTCTCACTGGAACTGTTCGTTGTGACAATGAAATCTTTTGTGGATCCGTACTCACAATACCCCTAATAACCTCGCATTTAGGGCGGACATCAGGCGGTACGTGCTGCAAAACCATGAGCTTGTTCCTGCCCCGGTGGGTATACATTTGCACATTTTTTCAATAAGTTTCAGCTTGAAAATGTCCTTCAAAACCAGTTTCAGAGGAAGACCGTGCTGGGGACCTCGGTCACCCCAAATTCAAGCGAGGGCACCATGAGCCGCACGAGCACGGATGTTTAAAAGATTGTTTTCATTGTTGATGTTGATGTTTTTATTTGTCTGTCTCTGAAGATAGGATCTATTTTGATATCTTTGCTACTATGTATTTGTTTTTTTCTGTTGATGTTATCTGAAGATAGGATCTGTTTTGATCTATTTGTTACTATGTATTTGTTTTTTTTTCTGTTAATGTTAATCCAAAGTCGGGCCTAAGCCAGTAAATGAAGTTACAGAGCAATATTTTTGTGTTGGTTATGAAATAATAAACATTAAGAGCATCCGCGACAATTGTTGCCGTGCGCCAGGAGCCGGATGCGTCAACGCTCCGGGTTGGACAGGGGCTGGGCAGTCGGCGCCTTTGTGGATTTCATAGATCCTCAAATCAGTCGTGCCCCTGCAGTGCCTTTCGCTTCCCCAGGCGCCCAACATCCTAGCTGGGGCGGCTGGGGAAGCCAAGGACACTGCAGAGGCACGATTGATTTTGTGATCTACAGAGATCTTCTAAGACGCCGGCTGCCCTGCCCCTACCCCGACCCGGAGCGTTGATGCGTCCGGCCCCTGGATGCTAAGAATTCATTGTTAACAATGAGGCAGCATATGCTGTCTTGAGCCTGAAGGCCAAGAATCCATGGCGGCAGCATGTGCCTCGAGAATCAGCAGCGTATGCTGTCTTGTGCCTGAAAGCCAAAAACCAATTGCAGCAGCATATGCTGTCATGCGCCTGAAAGCCGAGAATCCATCGCAACAGCATATTCTGCGAGAATCAGCAGCATATGCTGTCGTGCGCCTGATGGCCAAGAATTCATTGCCGCAGCATATGCTGCGCGCAAAGCAGCATATGCCGCAAAGGAGGAAATGAGACTCGAAGAAATATGCTGCTAAATTGCTGCTAGCCACGAATCCATATCGGCAGCATATGAGGCACTCAGGGCCGGATATGCTGCGAGAACTCCGCCCCTTTTTCAATACCACTCTCGTAACCCGGCCGGTGATCCTTTCTTGATGCGAGAGTGGTACTCAGCGAATTCCAGAGAAGATCGCAGTGCCCCAAGACGGGTCACAAGAGCAAGTCATCAGTCCACGTCAGAAGAAGGTGGGGACGAGTCCTGCTTGCAGTCCCCGTTTCGACTATGAGACTTCTGAAATATATGAAAAGAATTAGAAAGTTCTGCAGGAACTCGTGTAGCCTACATGCTTATCGTTGACGAACCGGAGCTTAGTCCAGTTGTAGTCTTATTCCTCAGAACGAGTTAACCTACAGAAAAAAAGTCGAAGTGGTTGGTAAGAGATTCACTCTTTTCCAATCAAGTTTGCTAATGGACAGCACAAAGAGGCAACAACTTTCTCTAATTTTCTGAACATGCAGTGGTGGGTTGCTATGTACGGCGAAAATTCGAAGAAATTTTCTGTCTCTTTGATCTCTCGTCTATCAGGGGACCCGATTGAATGTGAAACTCGCTGTGAGACGGCGCTATTGAACAACCTGGTGAGATCCTGATCATGGGCAAGCGGGTATGGTTTGGTTAGGCGAGGAAGTCCGTGAGATACTTCTCCAGAAAAGAGTCTTGTGGAGGTCATGGTGTAAATTTTGACCCGTGAACGAACATTTAGAAGGGCCGTGAAATTTTGCGGAAAGATTTATCATAATGGAGAGGGGTCGCTGTTTAGCTGAAGTCAGAAACATCGGCCCACTGGACCCTGGTCATGTTGCAATAGTTTTCTTACATACTGCTTTCAATCTACTGTTCTAAATTATCTAGCTTGCAATTGAGTAGGTAACTTCCGATGAACTTTTTGAAAAGACGTAGAGGCCATAAAACGGCCAATGTCTCACCGTCGACTGCGTACCACGCGCTGCGCGACCGCACGCGCGTCGGAAGCGAACGAGTTTTGACCGCCGCCCGACGAGTTTTGGCCGCCGCGCGGAGGTCGAAACGTCGCGTGGCGGCCAAAACTCGTCGCGCGGCGGCCAAAACTCGTTCGCTTCCGACGCGCGTGCGTTCGCGCAGCGCGTGGTACGCGGTCGACGGTGAGACATTGGCCGTTTTATGGCCTGTACCTCAAGTGGAAAGTCCTGACAGAGTGCTGACTCTAATAACAATAAGTGCCGAGAAAGGAAGCACTGCAGGGATGGAATTCAGAATTATGTAGGAAATTCACGGAATAGAAAGATGTGGTCTGAATTCAACAAATCGTGGGTGTCCCACTAAATCACATTTATAGTGAGTACAGCCAAGAGTTGTAGGTGTGGACCCGAACGTTCACCTAGAGTTTTCGGAGAAGAGGGGAGGTTATAATGCAGTTCGTACATGATTAGGTATGATATTGACTCTTCAGAAGCAAATTCTTGTTTACAAAAGAAAAAGGTCACGTGTTTCTGGTCTGTTCAAACCAAAAATACAAGAACAAGTGTTTTGCGACAAAATTTGACTCTAACTTGAGTGTAGAATGAGCAATACAGATCAAACGTACGCATCCATCAGCAAAAAGTTCAAATTTTGCGTAGCTTGTCCCTCACGATTATGAGTGCTAACGTCTCCGGACGAAAAAGAAAGTTAAAGGCGAAATATATTTCCAGTAAATTTGGTCTGACTGCACCTGTGAGAAACGAAATTGCCAATAATGCTGAACAACTGCTACCTCTCCACTCACCTACCTAGAAACGCTAAGGAATAGGAGAAACACTTGAAATAAGCTACAGAAAATGTGAAGTAGCCGAATAACAGTAGAAAATAGTCGAAAAGGACGATTGGCGATGTGACAGAGTCGATGTTTCTCGAAATCAGCTGGCTTGGGCAGAGTCAGACGACAGAGCGCGCGAAACACTTGTTTGAAATTGGCGCCGGGTTAGAGACGGGCGCGAGGAAACTCGTCCGCCGCCGTAAACTCGCCCAGCAGTTTTCTCGTTGTAAATGTAGCTGCCAATAGACAGTCAAAAGTTTGAAAGATATCCACGGTTTTGAACCGGTAGGTTGGCAGTCAAATGCAAAGATTGGAATATTTAATGAACTTCGCAACGTTTACAATGTAGAGTGAATATGACCGGTGTGTGATATCTATAGGTTAACGCTTCCAACAATATTGTGCAGTGAGGTGACGGACGGCTTGGCTAACGGGGTGAGTGGAGTTTGGCGGATTTCCACTACTCCGGTAAGACAGACGCAAGCGGGCCTCTTAGCACTCCTGACTGGTTGCTAGAGAAGGATAACCTCTTGCTAGGACACTGTAGAACCACGCAGGCCGTAGGATGCTGAGCGCTGCCGCTATATGGGGAGCTTAAAGCAATAGTTGCTCTGGTGGAACTACGCTGGGTGTAGAGAGTTGAGCCTCACCGATAAAAGGGGAGCTCAAAGTGGTAATAGTCCTGATGGGACCAAGCAGGCCTTAGGAAACTGAGCGTCGCCGCTAGAAGAGAGCTCGAAGCTCCAATAGCACTGCTGCTAGGATTGGAATGAGGCGGAAACCGCCTTTCTACTCGTGGCCGAGAGTTCCGTAGAGCTCGATAGCCGAGCACGTGTCCGTTTGGCGCTTGCCGCCCGAATGGCTTCGCTGTATTGAGTGGCTGCGCTTATATATGGTGAGGCCGGCCGCGTGCGGACGCGGCGCGGCCAGGAAATCGCCACACCCCTCCTCACGTGGTATCGGCCAAGCCGCCGTGTTTACATAGAGGATCGATACGTGCCGGAGCCCAATGTACTATCGATCGCGCCGACACCACCCACACAATACAAAACGGATGAGATCAACCAACCACAAGCGAAAGGAGGTGAGATCACCGTTAAACCAAAACACTGAGCACAGCCGAAAGAGGCAGATGATAATGAGGCAGGGATAGAGGTACAGTTGACCGCAATGTTAAAAGGACATGGTGCGGTTGCGGACTCGCAACTAAAACTACGGTAGAATCTGGCACTTTGCCAGATTTCGTCATCGATCGGCGCCACGGCTGATATTCTCGTGAGCAGAGAGACGATGGTTGGCGCCGATCGATGACGAAATCTGTCAAAGTGCCAGATTCTACCGTAATTTAGTGCGAGTCCGCAACCGCACCATGTCCTTTTAACATTGTGGTCAACTGTGAGTGTGGATAATATAAAAAAACAGGAGAAATATATGAGAAACAATACAATTGTAAAAGCACGGATAGCCACAAGAAAAATATGGATACATGCGAAAATGTGGGTTAGGATATCATGACACGTCTCCCCTCTGGAAAGAGGCTGTCCCACTCAGCAGGAAGAGTAGGGGCGGGGAGGACGGTTGAGGCGGGATCTGGCTAGAGAATCAAAACGCATACGAGGACCACGACGACGAACCGTTTCAGAATTACCATTGTTGCCATCTCGACCTGGGCGGCGGTAGCCGTCAGATTCCTGTCGACGAGGGCCGTCCGAGTTCTGTCGGTGGAGGCCGCCCTCATAACGAATCCGTTCATCTCGACGATGGCCGTCAGAGTTTTGTCGGCGATAGCCGCCCTCATGACCAGGCCGTTCGTCTCGACGACAGCCGTCCGAGTTTTGTGGGCGGAAGCTGCTTCCGTGACGAGACCTTTCACTGTGACGATAGCCGTCAGAGTCTTGTCGGGGAAAGCCGCGCTTACGACAGGGTTCTTCACCACGACGAGAGCCGTTGATATAAGTCGGCAAATGCCGCCCTCACGATGAGTCCCTTCATCGTGACGAGAACGGTCGCGGTGATAGCAGCCGCACTGGTCTTCCAGAAGAGATCGTTCGAATTGAGGGTCAGCCCTAGTCGCTCGTCTCCGAGTGTGGCCGCGATTTCTTCCGGGTTGCGCTGATACAGGTAATCGTATGTTGGTGGACGGATCGAGATGGTTCCTACGTCCATTTCTGGAATTGATCGTATTACACAACAAGTCCTGTTTGCCAGAAACTACAGAAGACGATGTTGTCATGGTGCTACCCAAGGTTGGCTGAGTACGACGCTTGCGCGTTCGAGGGCCCCTATGGGTCTTCCTGTTGCAAGGAGTACTGTGGACGCCGTACAGTCCAGTTGGTCGCCCAACCGTCTTCAAATTAATGATTGGCGCGTTGGCCGCTCGGACATTTTGTTGCCGATCGGCTCGGGATGCATTTGGTCCAATGTTGAATCTTATCTCGATCCCGAGTGCTTCGAGGGCGTTGGTTCCTAGAAGAACGTGATGACTCTCGCTCTTCTGTATATGAAGATGCGTCTACGCTTCCCTGCCTCCCATGACCGCTACGTCAACCGCTATGCGCATGAGGAAATCCATTATGTTGCCTGAAGCGTCAAATACTTCGGTATCTTCTTGGTCTTCATCCATCATGTTGACCATCCTGTCGAAATCCAATCCTGCCTTTTCGACTTCCTTCAGGAATCCTAGCGGAATGACGGAGACAACGGATCCCGTGTCAATTAGCGCTTTAGCCTTCATTCCAAAGACTTCAATCATACAGTAGGTTGGTTTTTCAAGTGCTTGCATAGCATCTCCGCTGTTGCTCATAGCAAAGCACCATGATTGAAGATAAGACGAAAGTGATTGCTTGATATTTGGCTGCTGAACGATTGCGTTGGTAGCGTTTGTCAGTTGAGGAGATAGCTGGAACCCTCCGTATCTACCTGTCGTTCCCGTTCTGGTAATAGCAATCAAGGACGAACTTGCCTCGGAGGTTCGTCTTTGATTGCTATTACCAGAACGCTTATTAGTCGATGTTGAATCAGTAGTTGCAGGTTCATCCTGAGTGGGTTCGCCCCGAGAGGTAGCTGGTCCTGGGTTAGAGGTTTCCCTTCCACTCCGATGGGTCCAAGCATTAGCCTTTGCTTGAAGCTGAGCTTGGCGCATCCGTTCCAAGCGTAGCGCAACCTTTCGAACTTCTTCGAAGACCTGTCCTTCAGGAGCGTCGAGCGCTGCGAGCATGTAGTACGACCCCTACCATTCCGATAAGCAGTCGTACAATTTGCTTCCCGACTGAAAGTCAAGGATCTGCCCTAGTGCCTTTCGCTTGGCGATTCCTCGCATCCTGCAGCAGAAGTCGATTACAGTCTCGTTGTCGGTCTTCTTGAGGTTCGTCCATTGAGCTCCCGCTTCCCATCGTTCACATGGTGTGTGACGTGCCTTGCGGAGTTCGTCCACGATGCCGTTGAACGAACCCTCTTGAACTTCTTTGGGTGAGTTCTCGAAGAGTACCTTGGCAGTTCCCACTAGATGGTTAATAAGGATATCCCTCCTATCCGACTCTGACCATACCGTTTTTGTGTACTTGACCTCAAGCTGTCTCAAAAAGTCTTTTAGTGATGATTTACCATCATACTCCCTGACCTTCGCGACGGATTCTGCTTTCAGGACTTCCCTCAGAGTGACGAGGAGTCCCCCCTCGACGCTAGATTTGGTTGACGGTTGCCAGTACCCTTCACTACTATTACTATTTTGAGCTGAAGGTGGAACTTACCTTGTAGAGGGGGACGGACACTCTTGTGGGAGGATCTGTTCGACGATCTGTTAGAGGTCGTTCGACAGGGCGACCATGCTTCATCATTACGATGTGCTGGCCCTCCGGAAGGGTGGCAGGGCGGGACGTGCTGAAGCGATGTGCAATGTTCCGCGACCCGCGAATGTATGCGCGATTTCGCACAGTCCCTCATTCTAGCAGAATGCTCATCGACGGAGGCAGGCGCTGCCGCCTGGGCTCTGGCTACGATCGTTGCATTTTCTCTGCTGAGATCCAGATCTTCCTGCAATGAGGAAATTTCGCTTTCCAAATAGCTTATTTTGGAATCCTTTGCCTGCAGTACCGCGACAAATTCGCTACGCTCACAGTGAAGCTCGTCCGCTAACGTTGATACGTGTTCCCCATCCTCCAAAAGACCTGGTAAGATATCACAAAGTTGCTGCGGAGAGACCTCCAGTTTTGCGAGAACCGCACTTAGGACTAGCTGGTCCTTAATCATATCAAAAATCACTGCAGTGGCGGTGTCCGCCGCGTCTTGCACTGCTAGTAGAATGTCTTGACGTTTTCCTTGCGAAAGATTCCTTAGCTGCTCCGACATGGCCGCGTCGCAGGCGCGCTTTGTGGAACTAATTGTCTTCTCAATTTTACCCACCATGGCAGCGTCCAACGTCGGCTGCTGATGTTGTTCCAGTCCGTTGATGGTTGGATCGGCGTTGTCGATGACTTGAGGATGAACTGGCGTTGCCGCCGTATCACTGATGTCCATCCTGTCTGCGAGTATTGTTGCGTTGAAGGGTTCGTTGGCAGGAGGCCTGGCCCCCATGTCATGTTGTTATGCGGTTTAGGCATGTAGACTGAACGCGAAATGTGAAATAGGGGAAACGCTATATGCCACGATGACACAAAATGGGACACTCTATCACACCGCGTTTATCAGAGGGAACGTGTTAGCCACGATAGGTAACGAGGTTTGCCCTCTTATACTGCTATACCGGACAACCCGGACAAGTGTTAGTGGAGACAGAGTTGCCTCTTCTGAAGTACTACTCGGTCCCCGAGTGATTCTTTTCCTGCCTAGACGACCCTCTGAAAATATGGGTTGGACAGTCAAAAGTTAACAAGATATCCACGGTTTTGAGCCGGTAAGTTGGCAGTCAAATGCAAAGATTGGAATATTTAATGAACTTCGCAGCGTTTACAATGTAGAGTGAATATGACCGGTGTGTGCTATCTATAGGTTAACCCTTCCAACAATACTGTGCAGTGAGGTGACGGACGGCTTGGCTAACGGGGTGAGTGGAGTTTGGCGGATTCCCACTACTCCGGTGAAACAGACGCAAGCGGGCCTTTTAGCACTCCTGACTGGTTGCTAGACAAGGATATCCTCTTGCTAGGACACTGTAAAACTACGCAGGCCGTAGGATGCTGAGCGTTGCCGCTATATGGGGAGCTTAAAGCAATAGTAGCCCTGGTGGAACTACGCTGGGTGTAGAGAGTTGAGCCTCACCGATAAATGGGGAGCTCAAAGTGGTAATAGCCCTGATGGGACCAAGCAGGCCTTAGGAAACTGAGCGTCGTCGCTAGAAGAGAGCTCAAAGCTCCAATAGCACTGCTGCTAAAATCGGAGTGAGGCGGGAACCGCCTTTCTACTCGTGGCCGAGAGTTCCGTAGAGCTCGATAGCCGAGCACGTGTCCGCTTGGCGCTTGCCGCCCGAATGGCTTCGCTGTATTGAGTGGCTGCGCTTATATGTGGTGAGGCCACACCCCTCCTCACGTGGTGTCGGCCAAGCCGCCGTGTTTACATAGAGGATCGATACGTGCCGGCGCCCAATGTACTATCGATCGTGCCGACACCACCCACACAATACAAAACGGATGAGATCAACCAACCACAAGCGAAGGGAGGTGAGATCACCGTTAAACCAAAACACTGAGCACAGCCGGAAGAGGCAGATGATAATGAGGCAGGGATAATGGTAAAAGGGGATAATATAAAAAAACAGGAGAAATATATGAGAAACAATACAATTGTAAAAGCACCGATAGCCACAAGAAAAATATGGATACATGCGAAAATGTGGGTTAGGATATCATGACATCTGGATTTTCTCACTATGGGATTTCCAGTCGTGAGAATTAGTTTTTCTAGCTTTGGTACGTGGAATGGCGACCCCATTGTGGTATTTTTGGAAACTTTGAATTTTTCCCAAAAAAATTTTAATTTTAGAATTGAATTTCTGGTGAAAGGACCTGCTTCAGAACTTATTTGAGAACCCTTCTAGAATTCCATAATATCTCGGATTCACTAATTATATTGAATTGAATTATATTGAAATTAAAAGTGTACCAGTACTAAATTAAGCTCTGCCATATCACTCGCTCTCCAATTGTAGGAATAGGTGTATGAGCACCCCGTCGTTCGGGCCTCCACCCCTCGCATGCCAGGCAATTACCTTCGCCAGGTCGCTCTACCAACCCACAGCTCATCCAGGCCGATTATCGATCACATTTGTCAGGGGCTGAAATCCTACCCAGTATGAAACCTCATAAAGTTCAGTATCATATTCAGTAAAAGCATGACTCTTGAAGAGCAGTTGTGCAATCGTACAGCAATGAAACATGACGAATTCTTCGCATAATTAAGGCACAGAACTTATGTAGGTTTGGTTCGAGAAGCCGAAATGCGAGAAATGGTTCACATCCTAGAAAGAAATTCATGGTGTTTTCCAGTAGTAGTGAATAATGTAGAAAACACATTGAGGACTACATCAAATCAAAAGTGTACCAGTACTAAATTAGGCTCTGCCATATCACTCGCTCTCACACTGGCCTGCTTTCGAAGAAACGGCCTACAGTGTCATTTTGAGGTGCGAATGGGCCTCGGAGGCGTATTTGGGGCCTCCTCCGTCTAAATGACTTTATCAGAATTTCAGAGACTCGTTGTCTGCAACACGCTCCCAACCATTTGTTTATATCCAGTGAGATGGGTTGAGCCGTTCTCGCATTTCTAGCAGTCGTATTAATCAAACTGTTTGCGGAAATCCTAATTTGAAACCTAAATAAGTTAGCTAGTTCCACTGTGAACAAGCTTCTTTATCGTTGCGAGATTATTGTGAAGTTTGTTTTTTTTGTATAGATCTACAGATTCAAATTCATATTTAATCCAATTTTCATATGTGATCTACAAATTCAAATTTTCAAAATGTTTAGAAAATGCACCTAAAATTCCCAGATTTTTACAGCAGCGAGAATCGGTTGCTGCTGGGAAGCCGCTGTGCTCCGATTCGGGATTGCTCAATTTAAAAAATTTTATGTGTGACCTACAGATTAAAATTTTCACTTTTCGGAAATTGCATCAATTTCTAAAATTGTATTTATTCAATATAATTAGTGAATTCGAGATAATATGGAATTCTAGAAGGGTTCTGGAACGAGTCCCGGAACCGATCTTCTAATCACGAATTTGTTCTCGAAATTTAATTTTTGTGCAGCAAACTGGAAGTTCTTACGATTTCCACATTTTTGGGACAATTCCGTGTAGTGGTGCAGAAAATACATGAAATTCAAATTTGGAAAAAAATTCAAAATTGATGATCTTAATCATAATTCGATTTCAAAATTTTTTCTTGGGAAACTTACCCAAAATTCTCATGGATTCCATGTTTCTGAAACAATTCTCCAGATGTTTTCGGGAAGTAGCGCACTGACTGAATATGATACTGAATTTTATGAGGTTTCATACTGGTAGTGCAGACATCTCGGAGGATCATGGAAGACATCACTCAAGAGTTCTACACGGATCTCTTCCGCTCATCCACACCTGTTCCAAGATGTGCAACGCCACCAGATGAAGACCCTCCTGCCATCCTGGAATCGGAAGTTGCTGTGGCCATCATAAGCATGAAGAAGGGCACTGCCCCGGTCCCGACAACATTTCGGTGGACCTTCTTCGCGCAGTAGAAAGCGCTCTCCACTCTCTTCTCGTTAGGCATTTCAGCCACTACCTACGTCTTGGGCCTCCGGATGCATGGAGAGAAGACTCCGGATGCATGGAGAGAATCGAAGACGGTGCTGCTGTTTAAGAAAGGCGCACAGGAGGATATTGCCGATCACCGACCCATCAGTCTGCTCTCTGTTGTATACAAGACCTTCACCAATATTCTCCTCAACCGTATGGAACGAATCTTGGACGACTATCAACCAGTGGAGCAGGCCGGTTTCCGCAAAAACTTCTCCTGTAAGGACCATATCCAAGCTGGCACTCAACTCATCGAAAAGAGTCGTGAATATCATCTCCCTCTGGTTCTCGTTTTCGTGGACTACAAGAAGGCGTTCGATTCTGTGGAGACCAATGTTGTCCTCAATGCTTTGGTCCACGCTGGCATCCCTTCCGCTTATCTTCACTTACTCGAACAGTGCTTTACAGATACTTCTACAACTATTCAAGAGTTTGAACGAAAGTTGAAGATTGCAATCAAGAAAGGAGTACGGCAAGGAGACACCATATCGCCCAAGTTATTCACGGCTGCGCTTCAAGACGCGATGGTAGACTTGCAGGCGGACGACAGAGGCCGCTCCATCTATGGTAAAAAGATCAATAATCTACGCTTCGACGACGATATCGTTTTGATTTCCGACAGTACGGCTGAAATGGAGACGATGGTCAACGAACTCGATGCGGCTAGTAGAAGGATTGGTTTGGAGATGAATATGTCTAAAACGAAGGTGATGGTGAATTAGTGAGGCGACAGTGCGACAGTGAATCTGACAGGAGTCGCTCTTCAGAAAGTGTATTTGTACGTATATTTGGGAAGAGAGCTGAACATGCTGAACAACATCGTCCCCGAAATATCACGGAAGAGACGCGGTGCGTGGGCTGCTTTCGGATCAAATCGGGAAGTGACCGACCAGATTGTGAATCCAGACTTGAGGGCTTCTATCTTCGACGCTACTGTTTTGCCCGCAATGTGCTACGCGACAGTTACCTGACCTGACAACAAGACTACAATACTCGCCCTAATTTACTCAAAGAAGTCGCGAAAGTCGCGAAATCGCGACTTTTGCGACTTTTCGCCATAACTCGTTTCTTTCTCCATTTTTCCCCATAGTGTGTGGTACCATTCGAATGTACGCGTCGCCCTCTATCCGATTCGATGAAGAAGTTCTGAGAAAGTCCATTTTCGTACTGCTCGCCTACTCGAAGTACCTGAGGTGAGCCATAAACGGGCGCGCCCGAGATAATTACTCTCCTCTCGGCGAACGCATGCATGCTCACGAGAAGAGTCAGTCACTAACGTTCTTTTGTAGAAACATTGTAAATAGAGATTGGCGGAGTAGTTGTTTCACGGAATAAACATCACTCGTATTGAGGTTTAAATTTTGGAATGTAATGACTTTGTCTAAATTCAATTGAGGGGCTGCAGACTTGTCACCGCGCACTTTCCGCTAATTCGGAGAATTTTCGCAAACTTCCCATTTCAGGCTCAATGCGAACTTCGTGACCTTTTCAATAGCTATTTACACTTATGTATGCACAATAATTAACCAAATTTAATTCTAGTTTTTTCGTTTTTTGAAAAATTTCAATTTCTTTCAGATTTTGAGAATTCGAGTGCAATTCAAAAACTTTGCATCCGATTCAGTTTTTAACATTGGAAATTTATTCAAAGTTCGAAAATTCTGAATTTAATTCAAAATTAACTGTGATTTGAACTTCCCATTTTTTTTCGAATTTTAGATTTGATTTTGTTTTTGTTTTAGGAAACTCTTGCTTATTTTAAGCTTTGGGAGCTCGGTAATATGTTCAACTTTTTAATACTACAAATTCAATCAATTTCAATAATTCAGAATGTGATTCAATTTTACTTCTGATTTCCGAATTCGATTCTTTTTTTGATTTTCTAGTTCATTTCAGGTTTCGAAACCCACTCCACGCAGGCAACAACAGTTTGTATCCAATTCACTAGAATCTGCGTAATAATCAACTGAACTTAATAACAAGTTTTTTGTTTTTTTTTTTAATTTGCGACTTATCTCAGATTTTGCTAATTTGAATTTATTACGAAAACCGCAATTAATTCGATTTTTTACATTGGAAAACTATAGGAATTTCGGAAATTCTCAATTTAATTCTGATTTTTGAATTCCGATTTGATTTTGAATTTTTCCATTTTTTTCAAGTTCATTTCAAATTCATTTTTAATCTCGAAATCCAAATTTATTTATGATTTAAAAATGCTCTTTATTTTTCCGGATTTTCAAATTTATTTTAGGTTTTCTGTGGATCTCTTGACTGCTTTAAGTTTTGAAAAGTCGGCAGTTGATTCAAATTTTTAACACCGCAAATTTATTCAAATCTTAAAATTCAGAATTCAATTCAAATTTAATTCTGATTTTTGAATTCTGATGTTTTATTTGCCATATTCTGAATTTATTTCAGCAATCTAAAATCTGTATATTTCAAATTTTCATAAACTGAGCTCGATTAAAATTTTGAAACTTGAAATTTAGAGCGAATTTTAAAATTCCGAACTGTCCGAATTTTTGAATTTAATCAAAATTTCGGATGTAGTTCAAATTCTGAGAGTGAGACAAACTTTTCAGCATTAGTGAACATTGTTGAAAAATAAAAAAGCGAATCCTGTCAAATTCATCATTTTTTATAGCGATATTAATTCATACTAAATGTATTCTAAATTTTGTTTCTTTTATTTCTTTATAGATTCAAAATTTTCAATTTTACCTATTTATTGATTTTATCATTTTTATGTATTGAATACAATTTTCTTGAATACCTATTTATAACTTTATTGAAGCCACTTCTAGATCCAAAATGCACCTAGAATCCCAGAAGTTCCAAGATTTCAGAAGTTCTAGGGCTTTTACGAGTGGTGGTGTACAGATTTGGAGCCTTGCCAATGCTAGCCCTTTGCGTGACCCTTCACCCCTCGCATAACGGCCGATTTACCAACGCGGACTGGCCTTCTCCGCCGCCACTGACCAACACATATCGACTGGACGGCCCACACGAGACCGAAATATGGAAGAATCTTCAATAAATATGCGTTCCCATTCACTCAGCGGTCAAAAAATAGACGACTTCAGAGAAATTTCAAACCTTTTTCTTAATTCAAAAATTAAAATTTTTTCAGAATTCATGAAAATTTTATCGAAATATTCCATTTCAAATGTTATTAATGTATGTTTTTTCTGTGATAATTTCTAATTTTTTTCATTCATCATATATATTATATTAAATATTTCCAAGTATTATTTACTAAAATCTTTAAAATTTATTTTACTACTTATTTTACGAATTTTGTGCAAGCATTCAAAAATTGTGAAATAATCCGAATTCTGGATATTATACAAGTGTCAGAAATCAAGAACTCCACCTGAATTTTTAAACTCTGCATTTGCTTCACATTTCAAATTCTTGTCGAATATTGATTTTAATCCAAAGTTTAAAAATCGGGACTGGCTGTGAGTGAGTCTTAGCATTTTTTTAATCAAACATTTCAACAATATTCGCCATTTTGATTTTGAAAATCAATCAAGACATGGTACCGTGACTTTTCTATCAAACCTGATTGATAACTTGGTAACTACAATGAAACTGACTCTCGGCGAGAGTCGATTGGAGGTTTTCTTTGCCTAATTTGCACCTCAAACAACACCACATAGAGTGTTAATTTGTGCGCAGATCAGTATTGGAGGAACGTAAATGTGTCTCATTTGCTGGAGCTACCATTTGGCGTGGTCCCCACTGCACATTATTCAGCGCTACACCCCGAAGTGTTTAATACTATCACAATAACTTCGTCTTCTCCCCACTGTACTTTTCCTGATCAATGCTTCTCCCAGATGCACTGATTTGCTGATCCATTAGAGTTTTCATGTTTCCATGAACATATGGAACCTTTTTTTCTGATCAGCAGTATGGTGCTATATCTTCGTATTTTTCACTAAGGATAATCTAGATGCAAGGCGGGTCTGATCTTCACTATTTTTCTATCCTAATTTGCTAAAGTTTATGATATGAAAAGGTATGATTTGAAAATTAAAATAGATCTTGTATTTATAAATAGTGTCGAAATTATTATTTCTAAATTTCAAAAAAGCTCCAGAATTTCCTGAAGTCGTCTATATTTCGACCGCTGAGTGTATGGGGACGCATATTTATTGAGATTCTTCCATATTTCAGTCTTGTGTGGGCCGTCCAGTCGATATGTGTTGGTCAGTGGCGGCGGAGAAGGCCAGTCCGCGTTGGTAAATCGGCCGTTATGCGAGGGTGAAGGGTCACGCAAAGGGCTAGCATTGGCAAGGCTCCAAATCTGTACACCACCACTCGTAAAAGCCCTAGAACTTCTGAAATCTTGGAACTTCTGGGATTCTAGGTGCATTTTGGATCTAGAAGTGGCTTTAATTAATAGTAAAATGATTTTTCAAGAGATTAGTAAATAAGGCTAAAAATCATTTAATATAATAGAGATGATGAATGGAAAAAATTAGAAATTATCACAGAAAAAACATACATTAATAACATTTGAAATGGAATATTTCGATAAAATTTTCATGAATTCTAAAAAAATTTTAATTTTTGAATTAAGAAAAAGGTTTGAAATTTCTCTGAAGTCGTCTATTTTTTGACCGCTGAGTGAATGGGAACGCATATTTATCGAAGATTCTTCCATATTTCGGTCTCGTGTGGGCCGTCCAGTCGATATGTGTTGGTCAGTGGCGGCGGAGAAGGCCAGTCCGCGTTGGTAAATCGGCCGTTATGCGAGGGGTGAAGGGTCACGCAAAGGGCTAGCATTGGCAAGGCTCCAAATCTGTTCACCACCACTCATAAAAGCCCTAGAACTTCTGAAATCTTGGAAGTTCTCCAATTCTAGATGCATTTTGGATCGATCAGTGGCTTCAATAAAGTTATAAATAGGTCTTCAAGAAAATTGTATTCAATACATAAAAATGATAAAATCAATAAATAGGTGAAATTGAAAATTTTGAAATTATAAAGAAATAAAAGAAACAAAATTTAGAATACATTTAGTATGAAATAATATCGCTATGAAAAATGATGAATTTGACAGGACTCGCTTTTTTATTTTTCAACAATGTTCACTAATGCTGAAAAGTTTGTCTCACTCTCAGAATTTGAACTACATCCGAAATTTTGATTAAATTCAAAAATTCGGACAGTTCGGAATTTCAAAATTCGCTCTAAATTTCAAGTTTCAAAATTTTAATCGAGCTCAGTTTATGAAAATTTGAAATATACAGATTTTAGACTACTGAAATAAATTCAGAATATGGCAAATAAAACATCAGAATTCAAAAATCAGAATTAAATTTGAATTGAATTCTGAATTTTTAGATTTGAATAAATTTGCGGTGTTAAAAATTTGAATCAACTGCTGACTTTTTAAAACTTAAAGCAGTCAAGAGATCTACAGAAAACCTAAAATAAATTTGAAAATCCGAAAAAATAAAGAGAATTTTTAAATCATAAATAAATTTGGATTTCGAGATTAAAAATGAATTTGAAATGAACTTGAAAAAAAAAAATGGAAAAATTCAAAATCAAATCGGAATTCAAAATCAGAATTAAATTGAGAATTTCCGAAATTCCAATAGTTTTCCAATGTTAAAAAATCGAATCAATTGTGGTTTTCGTAATAAATTCGAATTAGCAAAATCTGAGATAGGTCGCAAATAAAAAAAAAACAAAAAACTTGTTATTAAATTCAGTTGATTATTACGCAGATTCTAGTGAATTGGATACAAACTGTTGTTGCCTGCGTGGAGTGGGTTTCGAAACCTGAAATGAACTAGAAAATCAAAAAAAAAGAATCGAATTCGGAAATCAGAAGTAAAATTGAATCACATTCTGAATTATTGAAATTGATTGAATTTGTAGTATTAAAAAGTTGAACATATTAGCGAGCTCCCAAAGCTTTAAATAAGCAAGAGTTTCCCAAAACAAAAACAAAATCAAATCGAAAATTCGAAAAAAATGGGAAGTTCAAATCACAGTTAATTTTGAATTAAATTCAGAATTTTCGAACTTTGAATAAATTTCCAATGTTAAAAATTGAATCGGATGCAAAGTTTTTGAATTGAACTCGAATTCTCAAAATCTGAAAGAAATTGAAATTTTTCAAAAAAAAAACGAAAAAACTAGAATTAAATTTGGTTAATTATTGTGCATACATAAGTGTAAATAGCTATTGAAAAGGTCACGAAGTTCGCATTGAGCCTGAAATGGGAAGTTTGCGAAAATTCTCCGAATTAGCGGAAAGTGCGCGGTGACAAGTCTGCAGCCCCTCAATTGAATTTAGACAAAGTCATTACATTCTAAAATTTAAACCTCATTACGAGTGATGTTTATTCCGTGAAACAACTACTCCGCCAATCTCTATTTACAATGTTTCTACAAAAGAACGTTAGTGACTGACTCTTCTCGTGAGCATGCATGCGTTCGCCGAGAGGAGAGTAATTATCTCGGGCGCGCCCGTTTATGGCTCACCTCAGGTACTTCGAGTAGGCGAGTAGTACGAAAATGGACTTTCTCAGAACTTCTTCATCGAATCGGATAGAGGGCGACGCGTACATTCGAATGGTACCACACACTATGGGGAAAAATGGAGAAAGAAACGAGTTATGGCGAAAAGTCGCAAAAGTCGCGATTTCGCGACTTTCGCGACTTCTTTGAGTGAATTAGGGCGAGTATTGTATCTCCAATACCATGCAAACAACACACCGTGCTCTGAAGAGGTGTCTTCTAAAGACGAGCCAACGCCAGCAGTGGTGACAAGGCATACGAAGTACAGAAATGTGGCAGAAGTCGCGTTTGAAGGATCCGCTGCAGTATATGGCAAAGTCGAAACATTGCTGGGCCGGCCATTTACTGCGAAGAACCGATGATAGATGGAGTCTCCGAGTAACAGAGTGGTTCCCAAGGGATAAAAAGAGGCCGCTGGAACTACCTCCATCAAGATGGTCTGACTCGATCTCGAAACATTTCAGGGGTCGTGGTCAGTCCTGCTGGATGCAAGTGGCCAGAAGTCGCGCAGAATGGAAGAGTTGTGGTCCACGCTGAGAAGATCGCCAGCTGAATGGATCATCAAAGTATCAAAGTAAAGTAAGTTCATACTGGTTAGGGTTTCAGCCCCTGACAAATGTGATCGATAATCGGCCTGGATGGGCTGTGGGTTGGCAGAGCGACCTGTCGTAGGTAATTGCCTCGCATGCGAGGGGTGGAGGGCCGAACGACGGGGTGCTCATACACCAATTCCTACAATTGTATTTATTCAATATAATTAGTGAATCCGAGATATTATGGATTTCGAGAAGGGTTCTGGAAGGAGTTCTGAAGCCGGTCTTTTCACCAGGAATTCAATTTTGAAATTTCTTTTTTTTTGAGGAAACTGAAAATTCTTACGGTTTCCACATTTTTGGGACAATTCCATGCAGTGGAGCAGAAAATGCATGAAAATCGAATTGAAATCCGGAAAGAAATTCAGAATTTGTGGTCTTAATGAAAATTCGAAATTACTTTTTTTTTCTTGGAAAACTTACCCAAAATTCTCATGAATTCCATGTTTCTGAAACAATTCTACAAATGTTTTCGGAAAGTAATGCACTAACTGAATATGATACTGAATTTTATGAGGTTTCATACTCAGGGAATCGCGGGGGTCGGTAGCAGATTAAAGGCAGGGTTCGCGATCAAAATTAGTTTTGAGCTCTCTTCCTTAGAATGTAGATTTGGTCATCGCAAAAGTAAAAATAAGTGAAAAAACCGGAATTTCGCGGGGAAAACGCTCAAAAACAAGGTATAACGGCTAATTACTGGTGTCGGCCGGCCCCCTAATTAACGAGATTTTCGTTAACGCCTGTTTATCCGCCTTTTATTTTGCTGTCAAAGTAGTCAGTGGTCTCCAGAAGTGTTCAAAAATTACTTTAGAAGCAAAATAAAACTCAACAAAACAGGCTTTTATAGAAATCCCGATAATTAAAGGCGGGAGGACACCAAGCAATAACTTGTTCCTGAGCGCTTTTTATCCAATTTTTTACTTATATTCACTTTTGTGATGCTCAGATCTACCTTTCCATGGGGATAGCCCAGCAACCGATTTTATCACGAACCCTGCCTTTAAAACGCCCCTTTCCGAATGAAACTGATTTGATGCGGCTGATCGGCGGAGGTTTCGGCTGACTCATAGCTGCCGAAGTTTTCGTGGTGATGTCTCATATGTGGCGGAGTTTTCGGGGCGACGTGTTGCAGTGTCTGCACTGTTTTTCTCTGGTACTCTCTCGTGTAGAGCGCGGAATCGGTAGCCCACAATGTATACGCTACACTGGAATGTGACGTGTTTGTGCGTATCACGGTTGACAGCTCGGGATATCGACGCTTTGGCGGGCGTCGGTGGCAGGTTGACAGGTCAATTGTGCTGTCTCTCAACCTGCCACCGACGCCCGCGACTGCAGGAGGGTAGAGGGTGGGAGGTGGGAGGTGATAAGACAGAGCTTTGGGTGTGAACGGGCCAAGATGACGCGGTATTGTAGGGTCGGTGGGAGGTTGACACGCGGAGTTTTCGGCATGAATGGGGGAGTTCTCGAGCCATGCCCGCCCCTTTTTTTCGTTTCGAGCGGGAGCACACTACCTGTTCAACTCCTCTCAACCGCCACCGACCCCCGCGAGTGTGTGAGTTGGTCAGGGTTTCAGCCCATGACAAATGTGATCGATAATCGGCCTGGATGGGCTGTGGGTTTCATACTGGTTTCAGCCCCTGACAAATGTGACCGGTAATCGGCCTGGATGGGCCAACAGGCAAACAACCATTTTAAAGCATAAGTTTTTCAATATCAAAGCAGGACTTAAATTTGACATAGATTGTGAGTTGCCCATCATCTACGCTTTACCAAAATTACATAAGGATCCTATAAAATTCAGATTCATTACGGGAGCAAGAAACAGCAGCATGAAACCATTAGCAGTAGAATTGCAAAAAAAATTTTCGTTTCTCAAGACACATTTTATTAATTATACCAATGTGAGTTACCAAAGGAAGGGAGGACTCAAGACCTATTGGTCTATCTCCAACATTAACATGACAGCTGAATTATGTAGATGTGGTTCAGGTTTATTCTGCTGATTTCACTGATATGTTCACTGACCTTCCACATAGTTTTATTCTGTATAACATGAAAGAATTTTTGAAAATTTGCTTCAAAAATGCTAATAAAAAATGGATAGTT
Organism: Aplectana chamaeleonis; assembly: GCA_029168955.1. Lineage (NCBI taxonomy): Eukaryota > Metazoa > Nematoda > Chromadorea > Rhabditida > Cosmocercidae > Aplectana > Aplectana chamaeleonis. The sequence continues at coordinate 155,297 of JAPDOI010001330.1, forward strand.
ACCAATGGATACAGAGTATTTTATCGAGATTCTGAGCTAGATAAAGGCGGTTACATGTATTATACCATTACAGACTTGATATATCACGTTGACTATCTTTTACGCAACAGTTACTGTCGTTTCGGACAACTTGTGCTTCAACAGACGAAAGGGGTTCCTCAGGGAAGTAACTTCAGCCCATTGTTAGCCGATATTACAGTTTCCATGTTGGGGTATAGGTACTCTATTAGCGCGAAAATTGAAAATAACGTACTTTTCAAACCTTTTAGATATAATATATGGATGACTTGCTCATAATCCATAATAAAGATGAAACTTTTGTGGATAGTCAAATTTCACTAATATAGAAGAATGTATTGGAGCTCAAAAAGACGCACAATAATCCCTATAAATGCAATTACTTAGACATTAGTATAGAAATAATTAATAATAGAATACGCACAAAATTGTATAATAAGACAGATGATTTTAATTTCAGAGTTAAAAGATTTCCTCATGCTCATTTTGATATTTCTATAAAAGTCAAAGCATCCACAATTTACACGGAGACCTTGAGATTAGCTAATATCTGTTCAAATTTAGATTCCTTCACGGAAAAACTCAAAGGAATTAAAATAGTTTTAATTAGAAAACTATATACACCAGAATTCGTAGAAGTAAATATAATAAAATGCATCTAAAAACAAAAAATGATAACATATAAGTTTAACCTAAGAGATGAAAAGAAGGGTATAACACAGTTGGTAAAAAGCATAACATACTAAGTATTCACTGTTGATAGGTCGGTGTTCGATACTGTCCAAGATAAGGACTTGTGCACATATGGGCTTCATTCTGATATTGATAGTATACTATAGCTTCTTGCCCTAATACCTCTTTCTAACACTACTTCACTCTGCTCAGCTCATGCTTTCGTATTCATCCTTCTTTTTCATCGACAGTTCTGTTCCTCACTGAGGAGCCCTGGCAGAGCTGTTTGATAAAGTTCGTCTGAGGCCAGGGGCGATTGAGCTTTGTCAACTTCTCCTTCATACCTTTCCTTTTCTTGATTTACTTACTTCTAGTATTTTGAAGATTGGGTCGAATATAATTAGAAACTGGCCATTCTTTCATTGTCCGTACTTGTAATATATTCTTATACACATGAACTTTACATACGTCGTAGTGTAATTTATTGGTATAGCGTGGCGGCGTAGAATTGCTTGGCATGAAATTCAAAACTCGTAATTATATTGAAAATTCAGTTTTAAAATTTTTTTGAGAGAAAAATGGAGGATTTACTTGATTATCGCATTCTTGAAACAATCTGTTTTGACGAGATTCATGGGATTCAAAGAAGGTCCTGGTATCAAAATTTAAAAATCGTTCTCTTAATGAAAATTCAACTTTGAAATGTTTAATTATTTTTTCGCGAAAAGATTTTTTTAATTCAGCATTCTTAAAATGAATGCTGGTTAAATATACGCGCTCTACTCGATCAGTGAAAAATTCCTAGAATGTTTTCACACTGAAAATGGAAATTAAGAGAAAATTCAAATTTCATTTTTTTTGGAGAAAAGGATTGAGGATTTTTACGATTCTCACATTTTCAAAATAAATCATATAAAGAAGCTAGAAATACATGGAATTCCAAAAGAAATCTGGAAAGAAATTCAAAATTTGTGGTCTCAGTTTCAAAGAAAAATCACCTTCGTTAATTTATTTTTTTTAGGAAAAATAATGGGAAAAGGTTTGGAATTCTATATTTTCGAAACAATTTCTGAACGAATTCATGCGCTATACACAAAAAACATAGAACTCGAGGAGTATTTCAGCATGAAAATTGAAATTGGTCACCTTATAAAAATTTCAATTTTGACTGAAATTTATTTCAACTGTACATTTTTGGTGCATTTCCATATACTGGCTGATTGTGGACATGATTTCTTCATGTGAGGAGAAAAAGCAAAGTGTGCAAAGCGAATTTCTTACATGGTTGTTGAAATGCGCTCTGATACCTACCTTTTTTCAGTGTGAAATCAAATACATAATTAACCCGATTTCAAGGCGCGATTTCCGTTTAACTTTTAATAGCTGCATTCTCCTCGAAGCCTCGCATTTTATCTCAAATAAATCCCTAATACAGAAGAACTTCGTGATTTTGCCACATTAAAATCCATAAATTGTTAGGAAAAAAGATTTTTTTATGATTTTTTGTTAATTTTTTGTTAAATTCGTCAAAATGTTTCAGAAGAAACGCAGAGGATAACCAATGGCATATGAATGTGCTAAATACGAGGAAACGTCGAGAAATTTTGGACACTAGGGCCATTGGATGGCTACCGTAACCCAAAATTGTGGTGCGCGCGAAGCGCGCACCAGATTTGGTTTTGAATCGGCCACGCTCGCAACCCGTTTTTCAAAATCTAAGTTCAAACTGAAGGTAGAAATTAGCTCTAAACTGCATTGGAAAGATCGCAAAAGGTTGTATGTCATGGCAGAAAATGGTTTAGAATGGTTTCCTAGGATTTGAGCAAATTTTGAAAAACCGCAAGTTTTCTCTGTTAATCTCCTTTTTTTCAGACGGCGTTCACGATCTTGTGCTACCAGATAAAATTGAGCTAGGGAGCTCATTTTTGGACAGGAGGCTGGAAATGGATGCAGGTCGCTCCTATTCCAATTTGAACTCGATACCTTTACTTTGAAGGGTACCTCAAAATCGTGGGTTTACATACTAAATTAGCCGTGGAGCACGAAAACTGCTTTTTTCTGCTGCGGCTGTGGAGACCGGGGTGTGTGGGTGAATTTGCAGCCAATCAACACAGTTCGTCGGAGGTAAGTACTGAACTTGTCAGAATTCGTACTCATGACACGTCATCGATCGATAATCAATATTATCGATTTTCGTGCTTTTTGCACAAAATGCGGCGAACAGTGGTGATTGCTTTTGGGATTGGTTTTCTTGATTGAGGAATTTTGCTCATCAGTCATTATCGAGAAATACTGATCAATAATATTGATTTTTTCGCCTGTTGCACAAAATGCCGCAATGATTTTTGATTGTTGATGGCTCTAAGTCATTTGTTTGGGAAATTCTTCTAATCATGCAAGATCAAATATTAATGATCAGTAATATCGATTCTTCACACTTTGCACTAAATGCGGTTTCATAGGTTTCAAAAATTGTACTCATACGATTGGTTTTCTTGGTTGAGGAATTTTCCCCATCAGTCATTATCGAGAAATACCAATTAATAATATTGATTTTTTCGGAATTCGTTGAGCAAAATTGAAGTCAGAACGGGAGCCTTTGGGAAAAATATGTGAAATTTCTGAAAATTTAGCTTCCTGGCAAAAGTAGCGATTATGGCAATGTCATTTAGAAGTCAAAAAAAAATTTCAAAAGTATCTTGAAATATCTTTAAAAAGTGATTTGGCGTAAAATAGCCTGGAGAAATAGAAAAGCAGGGAAATGAATTGAAATAACCAAAAAATACGATTTGGTGGTCGATTATTTCGCAAGCTTCTCCGTTAAACCTATCAAAACGAGATCAAGCGCGCAACGGAAACATTAAGCCATTTTTGAAAGCTGTAATAAGGGAATCAGCATAGGTGAAGCTAGGCGAACTCCATTCCATGCCGTGCTTGATTTCGTTTTGATAAGGTCAACGGAGAAGCTTGTGAAATGATCGACCACCAAATCGTATTTTTTGGTTATTTCACTTCATTTCCCTGCTTTTTTAATACTCCAGACTATTTTACGCCAAATCACTTTTTAAAGATATTTCAAGATACTTTTGAATTTTTTTTCGACCTCTAAATGACATTGCCAAATCGCTACTTTTGCCAGGATCTTCCATTGATTTCCTTTTTAGAATTTTATACATTCAGTAGATAGCATTTTGGATGCTGATTCCGAATTTGACTTTCATTTCCCGATTGGACCACTTTGAAGCGAGTTATTCAAAAACGACGCCAAACGGCGCGCTCCGGCGCTCTAGCGCGCCCAATGACCAAAATATAGGGGCGGTATTATACACGGTAACAATCCTTTTCGTCCTTTTCGTCCCTCATGTTTATTTAAAGGCAGTGTTCACGATGAAAATCGTTTTTCTGTTTTTCCGCCTATCTTGAAAACGGCCCCATGCTGATTCCAATGGTGTCTCTGAAAACATACAAGACTTTCTGTGAACGCAGGTATGGTCCCTCAAAGACTGAGCTATGGAAACATGGTGGACGAGTTGTCCGAGGCTTGTAACTTCCGTCTTTTGCAGCCAATGTATGCGAGCTGACCTGAGTTAAGAGGGAACCTGAGAATGAAGGGAAGAACGGGGCTAATGATTGAAAATCATCGCTCATCTCACGATCTCGAGCATTCATTTGTTCACATCGGTGGGCGTGTAATGCGCTTTTGGGGTTTTCAATGCGCTCGAAGTTGCAACTTCGGGCTCTTTTGGGGCTCTTCCTGGCTCGTTTTCATGCGTTCTTTCGACGTTAACGTTACAGAGTGTCCCTCCACTACCCAATCCTAGCGGAATTTCGAAAACATTTTTCATCGTGAACACTGCCTTTAAAGGCAGTGTTCACGGTGAATTTCGTTCCCGAGTTTTCCACTTAAAACAAAGTGTTTACTACCAAGGGTTACCAAAATTACGAAGAAACGGCTAGAAACGCACTAATTCGTCTTATTTCAGTGACATTATTTTGTGGCCTGGACTAGTTGTCCAGTTTTATGAACATATCCACGGTGGTTGTAACCGGTAAAATATGGGGCTAATAAGAAATGGAAGAATATTCTGGGCGAAAAAGTACTAGTTAGGGCCCGAAGGAAATAAAGGAGCAACACAAAATGGGGATTTGTAAAAGACGGGTCCACAAAAGATTTCATTATTACAACAAACAGTTCCAATGAGAGTAAAGAAGCGGGGTGAGAGTAAAGGATTTCGTGCCCTTCTGTTGCGTTTTCTCTCGGTTTCTTCGTCATTTCAGTTCTACTCGGGGCCAAACAATCGATTTAGCGATTAATCTCAAAATCGGAGAATATCGTGAACACTGCCTTTAACTTGAATGTAATCTTGCTGAACACAAATGTTCCATTACTGACCAAGTTCATGAACAATGAAAAATTTCGTGTTTTTAGGAGAATATTATCCTCTGGTCCCGAGCCAAATTTACTCTGTTCCCTCGCGCGCTTGTGCGGAGCGAGGGTTGAGACAGCAAGAAAGTGTGGGGAGAAGGAGACGCAGCTTAGGCGCGCATACGCATGCGATGAACAGAAATAAATCCCACTCGGAAACAGAGGATAACTAATTTAAGTGTAAAATAAAAGACGACGAAACAACCATTCGTATAAATCTCGTTGGATGGGGGGGGGGCGCACACACGGCAATCAGCGGGTGTGGCAGCGAAATAACCTACATGTGGCCGTGAAATAACTCACATGAGGCTCCCGGCCCCATGTGGATTAATTCGCTGCCATACTCATGCAAATTTTCTCCGAGCTTAGCGTACAGGTTGGGCTAGAAAAACGCAATGACCAGTCTGGTTAACCGAATCAGAAAGCAGGAGCAAAGGGGAATCATTGAGCAAAATTTCAACAATAAATGTTAGGCATGAAGGAGCAATGAGGTTTCGACTTTCCTCGTTCAGTATCCGGAATAAGACTTCCGCCACTTGAAGTGCGTGCGGACCGTGTCATGCAGGCAGTCATTTGCGACTGGTGCACAGGAGCATCGTTTTGTTGGGAGTTCATCAACAAGGTTAGAAGTATTCCCGGGCTCATTCATGCAATACTATCCTTTTCGAAGTATTTGATGCTGTTAACGGAATTCCGGTGAGTTGCAAAAGAAGCACTCACCCACGCTCCTTGTAATGGATATCATTATCCCAGAACGAGATCTTCCTCATCTAAAACGGTCTTTCCATGATCCTAGACCCCCGAATCGACTCATCTTTTCGTGTAGAAATGTTTGGGACACATCTCGTGGCCGGTGGATTGATCGTGCCGAAACAACTCGAGGGCACATCTTGATGGAAAGATTAACAGTAAAACGATGAGTACGTGATTTTGAGAAAGGACCGTAAAGCGAATACTGACGTTAGGCAAGAATGCTGGCGTCAGAGTAAATACGACTACACCTTTCAAGAGAGAAAGGGAATCGAGTTTTCCAAAGTTCTTTCATGCGCTCGCGTAGCTTCCGTAATTTTGGCGCGCCCTGAAAACAAGAACAGATGACGTGCCACTCAATTCTCCAGGAACTTCGATTGCCTTCTTCATCGTGGTTACGAAATTTGAGGTCTGAATCTCTAAACACCTCAAACTAGGGGTTGCTAGAGAACTGAGGCAAATACGTCTTTGAAAAAGAGGAGAACAAATTTATTTGCAGTAACCAGTGCGAATTTCGCAAAAGCGAGAGGCTGCTTGAGATATTATCAGGAACTGGCTACAGTTTCATGAAATATACGTGAAATGTGTGGCTTTGTAACAAAAAAACTAAAACGTATACCACTGCGAGTGGAGAGCGAGTAAGCAAATCAAGGCAGAGCTTCTCCTAATTCCCACGTACTCGAGCGGCGCCTTCGCGAACCGCCGGCGATTATTGGGGAAGCGTCAAAGTAGCAGTGAAGAGGGCACTCTATTGTTAATGTTGCGCAGCGAATTTGCCTTCTAACATCTGCCAGTGAATTTGCTCATCAGCGCTGGCATGCCAAATACCTACGCTGCCAAAACATTACTCAAACCCAATCGATTTAGGTTACCCCAAATAGTTCTTTTCTTCAAGTGGTGTTCCATAAGAAGTCGCACACATACGCTTACTCAGAACACTGGATAAACTCTTTTAAAGGCTGTGTTCAGGTAAAAGCACTTTTTTCTCACAAAACAATCACGGCTTCCTGCATACCTACTATCTAGACGCTAAAACTACTATATAAACGTCATAACCAGTAAATCAGAAGGCTAACCCTGAGAATTTGTGCGATTGGTGGGGTTGAGGTGCTTCTCGACGGGCAGTGTGGGGATCTTTGCCTGGATTAGAGAGAAGACGATAACTTCTTTGTAACCGGATGCCCGAAGTCATGATTTTTAGCTCTGGCTCAGCTTCCTACGGGCAAAGTACAGCCAAACGCAGTGAGGTTTGGCTAACAACTTTCTACCAAATAGAACCTATCAAGTACACATTAACGAGCATTTTTCTTCCGTTTATGATATTTTCAGCGGAGTCCCACAGGGAGTGCTGTCGCCATTGCTCTTTTCGATCTATATGTACCTCTGATTTATCAGATCCGATTAATAGACTTGGTGTCTACTGTCAAATGTACGCGGACGACATCATGGTTCATATGGTGGTTGTGAGAAGCGAGGATCACACCGCTCTGCAGAAGGCTATTGATCATGTAAAATTCTGGTCGGAGAAATGGGCGTTGCCCCTATCAGCTGCTGAAACAAAGATGCTTTCTATTGGGAGTGGTCCAGAAAATCCTATTTACAAACTAAATTCTGATAATCTTGAAGAGGTAAAAGAGTTCAAAGATCTTGGCTATTTCTTTAATGACAAACTCAATTTCGACAGCCATTATAAATCGCTGGTATCCAAAGCGAACCATCGTCTTTACAATCTTTTTAAAGCTTTACGTTCGAAAAACCCGTACACATTACTAAAAGCATATAAAACTTACGTGAGACCGCTATTGGAGTCTAGTACGAGAGTTTTTTTTTCACCATACAAAAAGAAGGACATCAACTTGTTGGAAAGAGTTCAGAGTAGCTTTACACGTAGAACTGTTCTACGGTGTTTTGGTTTAGCGTACAATTCCTTGCCTAGCGGAGTTAACACGGGACAAATGTTTTCCCTACCAAATTGGTAAGTAGAAGAACGAAAAATGAACTTGTAATAGCGTTTAAACTTACCACCGGCAGAGTTTCAATCAGTGCAGCCAAATTTTTCACGATGGTTCCGTCTAGAACTCGCGGAAGTAAGGTCAAAAGCGGGGTTCCAATGACAAAAACGCAGGTCAGATCCAAGTTCTTTTGTGTCAGAGTGTTACCCCTATTCAGCAAATTGTTCACCGAGGACTTCATGCTCCTATCGCTAAGCTCTTTTAATCGCCAGGCCCAGAAATTAACTTATGCACAGGATTCCTGAGGTTTACCGAAATTTGTTGTTTTTTTCAGTTTCTCCTCTAAGAAGTTTGTTATTGTGTCCATTTCAGATTTTTTTTGTTTCTGTATGAAAAGATTTTTTTCAAGTGGTTGTTCCAACTATGATCCGTGCTACGCAGTTTTAATAGTTTTTATTTACATCATTTTATGCCTATTGTACCACTAGGTTGTTGTAGCGTTGCTGTTTTTGTTGTTGTTGCGGGTTATGTACCGCTTTACACACGTGGACCCTTACGGGTTCGCGTCCATGAATAAATAAATACCCACTTGTCGCGGATGCGACGGTGGCTGTGGGCGCACCGTGAGGCCCCAGCCTGTTTCCACTACGCCGGCCGCTTGGAGGCGGGGCTTGCCTAGCTGCCCCACCTCCCTCCTCCGCGCTGCCGACAAAAGGCGACTGTCCTCGGTTCAGCGGTCTTCCCGGCGCCGGATGGCGCTGACCTACAGTACCCATTGGTACTGCGCTGCTCTGGCAGCGATGGCCTACCGGGTGACCCCGGAACTGTAGGCTCCGTCCCCAGCAGCTGAGGTATCCGGCATCTGGGCGCCAGCTCGGCCTAGTCCGAGCGGACTGGAGGTTGGTGGAGACTCATCTACTTCTGGTAATAGTCACCGCTAGGAATGTGCGGTTGACTAGTGGGAAAGGTTCGATAATAGGCCACCACGTACTACGCTATGTATATAGCGCCGTGGTAGACTACGCAATCTACTACATGCTGTGGGATATGAGCCATTCGGAACCTTAACTGTAAGGCGGACCAAGTAGATGCCTTTAAGTGTTAGTGCGTGCCTTAAGGACAAAGGATTATAGCTTAGTACTGTCTACCGTGTATCTGTGTTGGTGCTCGTATAGCGCTGCTATATCGGTGTCAGAATGGTTGGCCTGTGTTGTTGTGCTATTACGCAAGTATTACGCGGGACTGTCCCCCCATGGGCCCTCCTTTAAACCTGTTAGTTGGGTTAGTGGCTTGCTAGTGCGGCTGTCCCAGGTAAGTGGGCAAGGTGATCCCCAGTGAACGCGAGGACTCCGCCTGCTTGAGTGAAGCAGGTTGCGAGATAACCTTGCGGTAACGGGGCGAGCTGACGGATGCTTAGTAGCCATCGATGCGTCGCGATAGTGGGCCGAGGAGCCAGGGATCTAGTGAGATCCGTCTAGGTTTGAGCCACACCATTGTCCAGGGTGATCATACCCGTGGGTGGGTCCTTGTGCAATGCCTTAGCATCGTGCTATGGAACGTAAATCCCATCGCGTTCGCGACATGGTGCAATGCGGTCAAGTGGAATTCGTAACCCAAGCACCCGCTGTTCCTGTTTGGGAACAGGGGGGAAAACGGGCTCTCCAAGCACCGTTCAGGTCACCTCCAAGCACGAAGGATCGGCGAGGGTAGGAGCAGGCAACCTAGTTGCCAACCTTCGTAACCCTTAGCCCGAGGAGCGACCTGCAGACCGAGATGCTAAGCGCGTCCGGAGGTGGGGGTGCACCGTTCGACAGGTGGTGGCAGCCCTGTTGAACACCGCGCCCAGGATACACCACCGGATAACACGCAATGCTTGGGAAGGTAGCTATCGGAACCACATGAGGACCGCCACCCGAGAGAGAGCAGCCCCCCCCCCCAGGGTCAAAGGACACGGGCATCCGGGCCTATTTGAGAGGCTTCGCTGACCCCCCTCCCTCTACGAAGTATTCGTTCTTCTTCGCCGAACGATGGGCTTCGCCGATTCGTTCGGCTTTGCCGAACGATGGGCCGGCGTCGCCGGCCACCCTCCGTGTAGTATTCGTTCGGCTTCGCCGACCCCCCTCCTATTACGTAGTAGTCGTTCGGCTTCGCCGACCCCCCTCCCTCTACGTGGTTTTCGTTCGGCTTCGCCGAACAATGGGCCGGCTTCGCCGGCCACCCTCCGTGTAGTATTCGTTCGGCTTCCCCGAACGATGGGCCGGCTTCGCCGACCCCTCCCCCTTCTACGTAATATTCGTTCGGCTTCACCGAACGATGGGCCGGCTTCGCCGACCCCCCTCTACGTAGTATTTGTTCGACTTCGCCGAACGATTGACGGCTTCGCATTCGTTCGGCTTCGCCGACCCCCCTCCCTTTACGTGGCATTCGTTCGGCTAGGCCGAACGATGGGCCGGCTTCGCCGACCCCCCCCCCCTCTACGTAATATTCGTTCGGCTTCGCCGAACGATGGGCCGGATTCGCCGACCACCCACCCTCTACGTAATTGTTGTGATATAGACGTGTATCACAAGTGTAGACGTGTATCACAAGTAGATGCACGTATCACATCGTATCGGTATCATCGCACTGAAGCACTATAAATACCGCTACTTTGTTCTAGTGATGCTCAGTGCTCAGTTCAGTCTTCGACTTCACCAGCCTCGCCAGCAACTCGACTGCCTCCTGTACTCGACTGAAGACCTCCACCGTTCCTGTACTGCTCACCGACTCGACGCCACGCCATCGACGACGTCGACATCAAGCAGGACAAAACTCGCCTCACCCGTTGCTGTACATTGCCACGTGTTGTGACCATCTACTGTTTCCAAATAAAGGCGTACGCCACATTGTGTCCACAGAACACAACAGTTGGCGATCAGGTAAAAAATCGATCGATTAGTGATCGATACGGAGCAAGAAGCCAGCCATACTCTTGAACCTGGAAACTTGATGCCACGATCGATTGGTGGTCGAACGCCAGAGTGCTTGGAAACAGTTAAGAGAGCTCGCGTTCGAGACGCTGGAGCAGTACTTGTGAGCAAGCAATGGAATCTGAAGTTCAAAAGCTCCTTGAGCAGAATGCTAAGCAAATCGCGCTGATGCAAGAGATGGTTAAAATGATGACCATGAAAAATGAGGTGAACCTAAAAAATGAATCGTTATCAGCTACTTCGACTTTGATGTCGGAGTTGAACAGTCGGTTAGCCGTGTTTGCGTTTTATCCCAAGACTGATCAGTCTTTCTCTCGGTGGTACGCCAGACATGAGGACATCATAATGAAAGATGGTGCCTCCCTTGCAGAAGATGCGAGGTCGAGATTATTGATTGGGAAGTTGGATAATGATGCGTTTCAACGGTACAAGCGACAAATCCTTCCCAGATTACCATCCGACGTTCAATACAACGAGATGATAGCATTTCTCAGGGACATGTTCGATGTCAGGAAATCAGTATCCACAGCCCGTTACCAATGTTTCAAGATAGAGAAACGGGACTCGGAAGATTTCATGGAGTACACCGCTCGGGTGAATGAAATGTGTGAATACGCGAGTTTCGGTGAGCTAGACACAGAGGGTTTGAAGTCTTTGTTGTGGATTTACGGCCCGAAATCCAACAGAGATCGAGAAATTAGACCGCGATTGCTTGCCTTCTTGGATAAGGAAGCCAAAGAAAACCGAAGACCAACCTTGCATGAGATGTATAAAGAGTGTGATCGAATAGTGACGTTGTTGAACACGCCAAAGATGATAGAAAGCGATTCACACGAGGCGAGAAAAGTTGGAACCGAGCCAAAAAGGGAAGACCGCTTTATCGAATGCTGGAACTGCGGTGGGACTGATCACACAAGTCGAGAGTGCCGAAGTAAGCTATGGGCTTACAACTCATGCAAAGGTAAAGGGCACAAAGAGAAATATTTTGAGAGAGGATCACAATACAGTAAAAGATTTAAGTCGAACACGGAAAGAAAACCTTACAAGAAGCGCTGCGAGCGAGTAGTTCTCGCAGAAAGTGCTGAGGCTGACGTAAATGCGGTAAGGCAGTACGTCAACGTAGATGTCAACAGGCACAAAGTGGAGTTTCAACTGGATACTGGCTCAGATGTTACATTGCTGAATGTAGATATGTGGAACAAAATGGGCAGACCGAAACTCACTCGCACTAGTTTGGTCATCAAGGACGCTAGTGGAAACCAGATGAAGGTTTTTGATCAACTGAAATGTCAGTTGAAACTGAAAGGTGCCGTTGGTGAGGGAGGTTGTTACGTTTCAGAACGCTGATATGGCATACCATATGGAGAAAATGGTAGCTCATTTGAGAACTAATGATGATGCCAAGTTGATATCGGAGCTGAAATAAAAACCAGAAGCTGTGTTTCAAGCAGGCCTGTCCACGTGCATCAAAGAAAAGGTAGAGCTGAAGCTGCTGCAAGGTGCGAAGCCGATTTTCCAAATGCAAAGACCTATTGCACATGCGTTGCTAGATACAGTCGAAAAAGAAATTGAGCGCCTTGTGGAGATAGGAGTTATTGAACCAGTACCTCACAGCGAATGGGCGGCTCCAACCGTTTGCGTACGCAAAGCGAATGGCAAGATAAGAGTCTATGCCGATTTTTCGACTGGTCTGAACAGATCCTTGGAGGATTGCGAGTACCCCATTCCAATTCCGGAGGATATATTCGCCTCGTTGAATGGTGGAACAGTTTTCTCGCAGATCGATTTTTCTGATGCGTATGTACCTCCAAGTTGAGTTGACAGATGAGGCCAGGCAAATGGTCGTCATAAACACGCACAAAGGTCTATATCGATACGAACGTTTGCCGTTTGGTATCAAGACAGCGCCAGGCGTTTTCCAGAGCATCATGAATAAAATGATAGCAGGCCTAGATGGAGTAGCCGCTTATTTGGATGACAATGTGGTGGTCGGAGAGACACCAGAGTTGCACAAGGAGAATCTCCTCGCTTTGCTTGTACGGATTTCGAGTGAGACTGGAGAAGTGCTCGTTCGCTGAATCTGAGATTCACTTTCTTGGATTCATTGTTGATAAGGAAGGTCGTCGTCCAAATCCAGATAAGGTTGCTGCTATTGCACAGATGCCAGCACCAGAGAATGTGGCACAACTACGCGCATTCTTATGCATGGTCACGTACTATTCGGTTTTCATTCCCAACATGAAAGAGTTGCGTGGACCGTTAGATGCTTTGTTGAGAAAGGATGTCAAGTGGACATGGAAGCAAACACACGAAACATCGTTCGTGAAATTGAAGAAAATGTTGGTGTCAGATTTGAACTTGACACATTACGACCCTAAGAAAAAGCTGATCGTAGCGGTAGATGCCTGCGATTGTAACGTTTTATCCCCTTGGTGTGTATTTCTGGACCACATGGGATAATAAACGTCAACAAGGTGTACCTGTCACCCTTCATTTTCTCTCTAAACAGAGTTTGACACACTCAATCACCTTCGTTTAACGCGGTCGTAACGAGACTCGATAACAATCATTTATTATACACGTATTAATTAAACAGTATAGAACACACAGATATTGAGGTAGCGTATAGGCGGCAAGCAGGAGCTAAGATAGGGATTGCAGATAAGGGAAATCAGACAATCAGGGGGAACCATGGAGACGGGTCAAGGGTCAGTGGTCGGAAGCAAAACCGCCGGCGGCATCCTCTAGATCTTACTCAGGCCAGCTAATTATCCCCGGCTGTCTATTACAGCCTGACGGGATTGCGTCGGCGCGATGTTTTTTAGTGCCGAGCTGTCGCTGTATACCGCTCTGCTCTTGCTTGGGGATAAAGGGACCTTACACGATTATGGAATAGGGTATGTGATCTCGCATAGAATGCCAGACGGACCAGAAAAGCCCATTGCCCACGGCTCGAGATCATTGACTTCTGCAGAGACGAAATATGATCAAATCGAAAAGGAAGCTTTGGGGCTTGTCGAAGCAGTCGAAAAGTTCCACAAATGTGTGTACGGGAGGCATTTCACGCTCGGTACTGACCACAAGCAGTTGCTGGCCATACTCGGCAGCAAGAAGGGCGTACCGGTCCATTCAGCCAACCGTTTGATGCGTTGGGCAACAATGCCGATAGGCTATGATTTTGAAATCGAATACATCAAGACGGAGTCGTTTGGACAGGCTGATGGATTATCGAGATTGATCCGGAGGCATCCCCTAGTAGAGGAGGATGGCGTTGTCGCTTCAGTGGAGAGGGACGTGATACTAGTGCTCGCAGATGCTGTACGCAGATTGCCCGTGACAGCAGAGATGATTCGTTAGCACACTGAAAAGGATGTTCTGTTGCGAAAGAGTTTCATCGATACTGGAAATGCCAAAAATTATGAAATCTGGCTTTAACCAGTTTTACAATAAGCGTGAATCGTTATCGATAGTGCAGGGCTGCGTGATGGAGAACGATAGGGTTGTCGTGCCGGAGACGCTGAGAAAGGAAGTTCTCAAAGAGCTGCACTGTGGTCATCCTGGAATGGTCAGGATGAAAGGACTAGCGAGAAGCTACGTCTATTGGCCAAATATCGATGAAGACTGTGAAAAGGTTGTAAAAAGTTGTGCTGCCTGCCAACTACAGTCAAAATCTCCGACGAAGGTGCCTCTGAGAAGGTGGAAGACGCCAGAAAGCGTATGGGAGCGAATTCATGTCGATTTCGCTGGCCCAATGAATGGAGGGTAAAACATGGTCGTTGTTGACGCTTTGAGTAAATGGCCGGAGATGTTTGAAATGAAAAACATTGCAGCTGACACAACGTTGAAGCTGGTAAAAGAGCTGTTCGCACGATACGGAAATCCAAAGACGCTTGTAAGCGATAATGGGACGCAATTCACATCGGAGCTATTCAAGCAGATGTGCGAAGAACGGGGTGTCACGCACGTAAGAACACCGCCGTACCATCCCCAGTCCAACGGTCAGGCAGAAAGATTCGTTGATATCTTGACTCAAGAGAGGGATGAAGAAGCTAAAAGGGGAGGGGGAGCTCGCCCACTCGCCCAGACATGTCTGTCTGGGCGAGACTGTCTGAATACGGTATTGTTGGCGTACTGAACAACGCCGAAATTTATGCTGCAAAAGTTTTCATGGGAAGAAAACTGAGAGCACGGTTGAGCATTTTAAATCCGTCAGAAATGCAGGCAGAAACAGATACTGCCGCTGACCAGAGACGAAGAACTGAGGAACAGTTCAACCAAAAGCATGGAGCAAAATGCAGACTTTTCCGTCGGAGACACTGTCCTGGCGAAGGAATACCATGCACCTTCAAAGTTTGATTGGATCCAAGGGACAGTTACTAAGAGGACAGGAAAAGTCATTTATGAGGGTGACATCGGAGGAAAACTGGTCCGTAAGTATAGTTGTACACGAACGAAATTTTCGAAAAATTTTCGAAAGATTTTTCGAAATTTTTTTCGTTCGTTTTCGTTCGTTCGAAATTTCGTCGAACGAAATTTTTTCAAATTTCGTTCGTTCGAAATTTTTTCGAACGAAAATTTTTCGATTTTCGTTCGTTCGAAAAGATTTCGAACGAAAAAATTTCAATTCTCGTTCGTTCGACATTTTTTTCGAAATTGTACAACTATATCCGTAAGCATCCAAATCAAATGCAAGGCAGCATATTGATCCCGATGCATGATGATAATCATTCACGAGATTTGTTACTGGACTTGTTTGAAACTGATCCAGTCAGTACTGAAAGCGTACCAGATGACGCAACCAATGATGAATTGGTTGATTGTACTCGTGAGGCCTCTGATGCCGGTGTGGAACAAAACTGAGAACAACCGGAGCCACAAAAAGGGTCGAATGGTGACCAAGGTAAAGTTCGGCGTCGTGCACCAGAGTCGATCCGAAAGTCTACGCGACAACGTCGCAAGCCACAACGATACGAGCTATGAATGGCTATCACCTGGCTTGGCATTGTTTTGTTCCGTTAAAGGCTGTGTTCACGATGAAAGTTGTTTTTCTGTTTTCTCGCCTATCTTGAAAACGGCCGCATGCTGAATCCAATGATGTCTCTGAAATCGTACAAGACCTTCTGGGAACGGAGTAGTGGTCCCTCAAAAATTGAGCTAAGGAAACATGGTGGACGAGTTGTCCAAGGCTTGTAACTTCCGTCTTTTGCAGCCGATGTATGCGAGCTGACCTGAGTAAAGAGAGAAGCTGAGAATGAAGGAAAGAACGGGTCGAGTAATTGGAAATCATCGCTCATCTCACGATCTTGAGCATTCATTTGTTTACGTCGGTGGGCGTGTGATGCGCTTTTGAGGTTTGCCTTGCGCTCGGAATGGCAACTTCAGGCTCTTTTGGAGCTTTTCCTGGCTCGTTTTCATGCGTTCTTTCGACGCTAACGTTACATTGTGCCCCTCCACTACCCATTCCTAGTGGAAACTGAACCACATTTTTTATCGTGAACACTGCCTTTAAAAGGCAGTTCACGATAAAAATTCGCTTTTCTGTTTTTCCACCTATCTTGAAAACGGTCCCGTGCTGATTCCAATGATGTCTCTGGAATAGTACAAGACCCCCTGGAAACGGAGTTATGGTCCCTCAAAATTCAGAAAGGGAAGAAATGTGGACGAGTTGTCCGAGGCTTGTAACTCCCGTTTTTTGCACCCGATGTGTGCGAGCTGACCTGAGTAAAGAGAGACGTTAAGAATGGAGGGAAGAACGGGGCTTCTGATCGGAAACCATCGCTCATTTAGCCACGAGTTCAGGGAAACTGTTTTAGGACGTGGGCGGAGTGGCCCAATGGGTCGGCTGGCCCACGAGATTTTCACCCACTTACCGGCCGTTTTTCGTCGCACTTCCGTTCTTAATCTTCTTATAGGGACCCAAAGCTTACGTTCTAGCCAAGAAAGGATGAAACTTATTCTTCGTGAACACTGCCTTTAAAGGCAGTGTTCACGATAAAAAATGTGTTTCGTTGTCCACTAGGAATGGGTAGTGGAGGGGCACACTGTAACGCTGACGTTGAAAGAACGCATGGAAACGAGCCAGGAAAAGCTCCAAAAGAGCCTGAAGTTGCTATTTCGAGCGCAAGGCGAACCCAAAAGCGCAACACACGCCCACCGACGTAAACAAATGAATGCTCGAGATCGCGAGATGAGCGATGATTTCCAATCACTAGCCCCGTTCTTCCCTTCATTCTCAACTTCTCTCTTTACTCAGTTCAGCTCGCATACATCGGCCGCAAAAGACGGAAGTTACAAGCCTCGAACAACTCGTCCACCATGTTTCCTTAGCTCAATTTTTGAGGGACCACAACTCCGTTCCCAGAAGGTCTTGCACGATTTCAGAGACATCATTGGAGTCAGTATGAGGCCGTTTTCAAGATAGGGGAAAAAACAGAAAAACGATTTTTTTATCGTGAACACTGCCTTTAAAGGCAGTGTTCACGATAAAAAATGTGTTTCGTTGTCCACTAGGAATGGGTAGTGGAGGGGCACACTGTAACGCTGACGTTGAAAGAACGCATGGAAACGAGCCAGGAAAAGCACCAAAAGAGCCTGAAGTTGCTATTTCGAGCGCAAGGCGACCCCAAAAGCGCAACACACGCCCACCGACGTAAACAAATGAATGCTCGAGATCGCGAGATGAGCGATGATTTCCAATCACTAGCCCCGTTCTTCCCTTCATTCTCAACTTCTCTCTTTACTCAGTTCAGCTCGCATACATCGGCCGCAAAAGACGGAAGTTACAAGCCTCGAACAACTCGTCCACCATGTTTCCTTAGCTCAATTTTTGAGGGACCACAACTCCGTTCCCAGAAGGTCTTGCACGATTTCAGAGACATCATTGGAGTCAGTATGAGGCCGTTTTCAAGATAGGGGAAAAAACAGAAAAACGATTTTTTTATCGTGAACACTGCATTTAAATGCAGTGTTCATGATAAAAAATGTGTTTCACTGTCCACTAGGAAAGGGTAGTGGAGGGGCACACTGTAACGCTGACGTTGCAAAAACGCATGAAAACGAGCCAGGCAAAGCTCCAAAAGAGCCCGAAATTGCCATTTCGAGCGCAAGACAAACCCAAAAGCGCAACACACGCCCACCGAAGTTAACAAATGAATGCTCGAGATCGTGAGATGAGCGATGGTTTCCGACTATTGGCCACGTTCTTCTCTTCATTCTCGACTTCTCTCTTCACTCAGGTCAGCTCGCATACATCGGCGGCAAAAGACGGAAGTTACAAGCCTCGGAAAACTCGTCCACCACGCTTCTCTAACTAAATCTCTGAGGAACCATAACTCAGTTCCCAAAAGGTCATGTACAATTCCAGAGACATCGTTGAAATCAGCATGAGGCCGTTTTCAAGATAGGGGAAAAAACAGAAAAACGATTTTTATCGTGAACACTGCCTTTAAAGGCCCGTTTAAAGGCGTCTCCACGCACCCGTTTGCGAACCAGACTAATGGTGAAAAGGGAGATTATTCCAGCTTTTGGTGATGTTTTTAGATCATAAGTACAGAAATTAGGAGGATTGCCGTAAGATATGTGACAAAGTCCGCAGCCATGCAACCGGCGCTGTTTAATTTATGCGCAGGATTACGGTAGCCCTACGGAAAAAATAATCGGCGTGGGGGTGCTTGTGTGTAGTATTCGTTCGGCTACGCATAACAATTGGCTGGCTTTGCCATCCACCCTCCCTCTACGTAGTATTCGTTCAGCTTCGCCGAACGATGGGCCGATTTCGCATTCGTTCGGCTTTGCCGAACGATGGTCTTGCTTCGCCGACCCCACTCCCTCTACGTGGTATTCGTTCGGCTTCGAAGAACGATGGGCCAGCGTCGCCGGCCACCCTCCGTGTAGTATTCGCTCGCCTTCGCCAAACGATGGGCCGGCTTCGCCGGCTACCCTCCATGTAGTATCCGTTTGGCTCCGGCGAACGATGGGCCGACTTCGCCGGCTACCCTCTACGTAGTATTCGTTCGGCTTCGACGAACGATGGGCCGGCTTCGCCGACCCCCTCCTTCTACGTAGTATCCTGCACATCCCTACTGGGGTCCTGCGCACGATCAATGATGTCCTGCACACTCCTACTGACGTCCTGCATACCCGGCTTCGCCAAACGATGGGCCGGCTTCACGAACCCCCCTCCAGTTACGTGGAATTCGCTCGGCTTTGAAGAACGAAGGGCCGGCGTCGCCGGCCACCCTCCGTGTATTATTCGTTCGGCTTCGCCGAACGATGGGCCGGCTTCGCCGGCCACCCTCTGAGTAGCATTCGTTCGGCTTCGCCGAGCCCCCTCCCTTTACGTGGTATTCGTTCGGCTTCGTGGAACGATGGGTCCGTGTAGTATTCGTTCGGCTACGCCTAACAATTGGCCGGATTCGCCAGCCACCCTCCCTCTACGTAGTATTCGTTCAGCTTCGCCAAACGATGGGCTGGCTTTGCTTCCGTTCGGCTTCGCCGAACAATGGACCTGCTTTGCCGACCCCCTCCCTTTACGTGGTATTTGTTCGGCTTCGAAGAACGATGGACCGGCGTCGCCGGCCACCCTCCGTGTGGTATTCGTTCGGCTTCGCCGAACGATCGGCCGGCTACCCTCCGTGTAATATTCATTCGGCTTTGTCAAGCCTCCTCCCTCTATGTAGCATTTATTCGGCTTCGCCGAACGATGGGCCGGCTTCGCCGGCTGCCCTCCGAGTAGTATTCGTTCGGTTTCGTTGCATGATGGGCCGGCTTCGCCGAGCCCCTCCCTCTAAGTAGTATTCGTTCGCCCCATGATGTCCTATACACTCCTACCGAAGTCCTGCGCGTATTCTACGACGTCTTGCACATCACTACTGGGGTCCTGCCCACGTTCAGTGATGTCCTGCCCTCTCCTACTGAGGTCCTGCACACACCTACTGTGGTAATGCACACGTCCCATGATGCCCTGCACCCTCCTACTAAGGTCCTGCGCAGATTCTACGACATCCTGCACATCCCTACTGAGGCCCTACACACGTTCAATAATGTCCTGCACACTCCAACTTAGGTCCTGCACACGTTCCGTGACGCCCTGCACACCCCTACTGGGGTCCAGCACAACTTCATTGATGTCCTGCACACATTCTACGACATCCTGCGCAACCCTACTGGGGTCCTGCACACGTTCCATGACGTCCTGCACACTCCCACTGAGGTCCTGCACACTCCTACTGAGGTCCTGCACACAATCTACGACGTCCTGCACAACCCTACTGGGGTCCTGCACACGTTCCATGATATCCTGCACACTCCTACCGAGGTCCTGCGCACAATCGACGACGTCCTGCACACCGCTACTGGGGTCCTGCACACTTTCCATGATGTCCTGAATAACCCTACTGAAGTCCTGCACACAATCTACGACGTCCTGCACAATCGTTCTGGGGTCCTCCACACGTCCCAAGATGTCCTGCACACCCCTACTGGGGTCCTGCACACGTTCCATGATATCCTGCACACTCCTACTGATGTCCTGCACACAATCTACGACGTCCTGCACAACCCTACTGAGGTCCTTCACACAATCTACGACGTCCTGCACAACCGTTCTGGGGTCCTGCGCACGTTCCATGGTGTCCTGCACACCCCTACTGGGGTCCTGCACACTATCTGCGACGTCTTGCACACCTGTATTGAGGCCCTGCACACGTTCCATGATGTCCTGAATACTCCTACTGAGGTCCTGCACACAATCTACGACGTCCTGCACAACCCTACTGGGGTCCTGCACACGTTCCATGATTTCCTGCACCCTCCTACTGAGGTCCTTCACACAATCGACGACGTCCTGCACACCGCTACTGGGGTCCTGCACACTTTCCATGATGTCCTGCACTCTCCTACTGAGGTCCTTCAAACAATCGACGACGTCCTGCACACCGCTACTGGGGTCCTGCACACTTTCCATGATGTCCTGCACAACACTACTGAGGTCCTGCACACTCCTCTGCTGGGGTCCTGCACACGTCCCATGATGTCCTGCACACAATCTGCGACGTCCTGCACAACCCTACTGGTGTCCTGCACACGACTCATGATGTCCTGCACACTCCTACTGAGGTCCTGCACACGTCCCATGATGTCCTCCACACCTCTGCTGGGGTCCTGCGCACGTTCCATGGTGTCCTGCACACCCCTACTGGGGTCCTGCACACTATCTGCGACGTCCTGCACACCTGTATTGGGGCCCTGCACACGTTCCATGATGTCCTGCATACTCCTACTGAGGTCCTGCACACAATCTACGACGTCCTGCACAACCCTACTGGGGTCCTGCACACGTTCCATGATGTCCTGCACTCTCCTACTGAGGTCCTTCACACAATCGACGACGTCCTGCAAACCGCTACTGGGGTCCTGCACACTTTCCATGATGTCCTGCACAACCCTACTGAGGTCCTGCACACAATCTACGACGTCCTGCACAACCGTTCTGGGGTCCTGCACACGTCCCATGATGTCCTGCACACCCCTACTGGGGTCCTGCACACGTTCCATGATATCCTGCACACTTCTACTGATGTCCTGCACACAATCTACGACGTCCTGCACAACCCTACTGAGGTCCTGCACATATTCTACGACGTCCTGCACACCCCTACTGAGATCCTGCACACAATCTACGACGTCCTGCACAACCCTACTGGTGTCCTGCACACGTCTCATGGTGTCGTGCACACTCCTACTGAGGTCCTGCACACGTCCCATGATGTCCTCCACACCTTTTCTGGGGTCCTGCGCACGTTCCATGGTGTGCTGCACAACCCTACTGAGGTCCTGCACACAATCTACGACGTCCTGCACAACCGTTCTGGGGTCCTGCACACGTCCCATGAAATCCTGCACACTCCTATCGAGGTCCTGCGCACAATCGACGACGTCCTGCACACCGCTACTGGGGTCCTGCACACTTTCCATGATGTCCTGCACAACCCTACTGAGGTCCTGCACACAATCTACGACGTCTTGCACAACCGTTCTGGGGTCCTGCACACGTCCCATGATGTCCTGCACACCCCTACTGGGGTCCTGCACACGTTCCATGAAATCCTGCACACTCCTATCGAGGTCCTGCGCACAATCGACGACGTCCTGCACACCGCTACGGGGGTCCTGCACACTTTCCATGATGTCCTGCACAACCCTACTGAGGTCCTGCACACAATCTACGACGTCTTGCACAACCGTTCTGGGGTCCTGCACACGTCCCATGATGTCCTGCACACCCCTACTGGTGCCCTGCACACGTCTCATGATGTCCTGCACACTCCTACTGAGGTCCTGCACACGTCCCATGATATCCTCCACACCTCTGCTGGGGTCCTGCGCACGTTCCATGGTGTCCTGCACACCCCTACTGGGGTCCTGCACACTATCTGCGACGTCCTGCACACCTGTATTGAGGCCCTGCACACGTTCCATGATGTCCTGCATACTCCTACTGAGGTCCTGCACACAATCTACGACGTCCTGCACAACCCTACTGGGGTCCTGCACACGTTCCATGATTTCCTGCACCCTCCTACTGAGGTCCTTCACACAATCGACGACGTCCTGCACACCGCTACTGGGGTCCTGCACACTTTCCATGATGTGCTGAACAACCCTACTGAAGTCCTGCACACAATCTACAACGTCCTGCACAATCGTTCTGGGGTCCTGCACACGTCCCAAGATGTCCTGCACACCCCTACTGGGGTCCTGCACACGTTCCATGATATCCTGCACACTCCTACTGATGTCCTGCACACAATCTACGACGTCCTGCACACCCCTACTGGGGTCCTGCACACGTTCCATGATATCCTGCACACTCCTACCGAGGTCCTGCGCACAATCGACGACGTCCTGCACACCGCTACTGGGGTCCTGCACACTTTCCATGATGTCCTGCACAACCCTACTGAGGTCCTGCACACAACCTACGACGTCCTGCACAACCGTTCTGAGGTCCTGCACACGTCCCATGATATCCTGCACACTCCTACCGAGGTCCTGCGCACAATCGACGACGTCCTGCACACCGCTACTGGGGTCCTGCACACTTTCCATGATGTCCTGAATAACCCTACTGAAGTCCTGCACACAATCTACGACGTCCTGCACAATCGTTCTGGGGTCCTCCACACGTCCCAAGATGTCCTTCACACCCCTACTGGGGTCCTGCACACGTTCCATGATATCCTGCACACTCCTACTGATGTCCTGCACACAATCTACGACGTCCTGCACAACCCTACTGGGGTCCTGCACACGTTCCATGATTTCCTGCACCCTCCTACTGAGGTCCTTCACACAATCGACGACGTCCTGCACACCGCTACTGGGGTCCTGCACACTTTCCATGATGTGCTGAACAATCCTACTGAAGTCCTGCACACAATCTACAACGTCCTGCACAATCGTTCTGGGGTCCTGCACACGTCCCAAGATGTCCTGCACACCCCTACTGGGGTCCTGCACACGTTCCATGATATCCTGCACACTCCTACTGATGTCCTGCACACAATCTACGACGTCCTGCACACCCCTACTGGGGTCCTGCACACGTTCCATGATATCCTGCACACTCCTACCGAGGTCCTGCGCACAATCGACGACGTCCTGCACACCGCTACTGGGGTCCTGCACACTTTCCATGATGTCCTGCACAACCCTACTGAGGTCCTGCACACAACCTACGACGTCCTGCACAACCGTTCTGAGGTCCTGCACACGTCCCATGATATCCTGCACACTCCTACCGAGGTCCTGCGCACAATCGACGACGTCCTGCACACCGCTACTGGGGTCCTGCACACTTTCCATGATGTCCTGAATAACCCTACTGAAGTCCTGCACACAATCTACGACGTCCTGCACAATCGTTCTGGGGTCCTCCACACGTCCCAAGATGTCCTGCACACCCCTACTGGGGTCCTGCACACGTTCCATGATATCCTGCACACTCCTACTGACGTCCTGCACACAATCTACGACGTCCTGCACAACCCTACTGGGGTCCTGCACACGTTCCATGACGTCCTGCACACTCCTACTGAGGTCCTGCACACGTTCCATGATTTCCTGCACCCTCCTACTGAGGTCCTTCACACAATCGACGACGTCCTGCACACCGCTACTGGGGTCCTGCACACTTTCCATGATGTGCTGAACAACCCTACCGAGGTCCTGCGCACAATCGACGACGTCCTGCACACCGCTACTGGGGTCCTGCACACTTTCCATGATGTCCTGCACAACCCTACTGGGGTCCTGCACACGTTCCATGACGTCC
Source organism: Aplectana chamaeleonis (assembly GCA_029168955.1). Classification (NCBI taxonomy): domain Eukaryota; kingdom Metazoa; phylum Nematoda; class Chromadorea; order Rhabditida; family Cosmocercidae; genus Aplectana; species Aplectana chamaeleonis. The sequence continues at coordinate 179,417 of JAPDOI010001330.1, forward strand.
TGCACACTCCTACTGAGGTCCTGCACACAATCTACGACGTCCTGCACAACCCTACTGGTGTCCTGCACACGTCTCATGATGTCCTGCACAACCCTACTGGGGTCCTGCACACGTTCCATGACGTCCTGCACACTCCTACTGAGGTCCTGCACACAACCTACGACGTCCTGCACAACCCTACTGAGGTCCTGCACACAATCTACGACGTCCTGCACAACCGTTCTGAGGTCCTGCACAAGTCCCATGATATCCTGCACACTCCTACCGAGGTCCTGCGCACAATCGACGACGTCCTGCACACCGCTACTGGGGTCCTGCACACTTTCCATGATGTCCTGCACAACCCTACTGGGGTCCTGCACACGTTCCATGACGTCCTGCATACTCCTACTGAGGTCGTGCACACAATCTACGACGTCCTGCACAACCCTACTGGGGTCCTGCACACGTTCCATGATATCCTGCACACTCCTACCGAGGTCCTGCGCACAATCGACGACGTCCTGCACACCGCTACTGGGGTCCTGCACACTTTCCATGATGTCCTGCACAACCCTACTGAGGTCCTGCACACAATCTACGACGTCCTGCACAACCGTTCTGAGGTCCTGCACACGTCCCATGATATCCTGCACACTCCTACTGAGGTCCTTCACACAATCGACGACGTCCTGCACACCGCTACTGGGGTCCTGCACACTTTCCATGATGTCCTGCACAACCCTACTGAGGTCCTGCACACAATCTACGACGTCCTGCACAACCGTTCTGAGGTCCTGCACACGTTCCATGATATCCTGCACAACCCTACTGGGGTCCTGCACACGTTCCATGACGTCCTGCACACTCCTACTGAGGTCCTGCACACGTTCCATGATTTCCTGCACCCTCCTACTGAGGTCCTTCACACAATCGACGACGTCCTGCACACCGCTACTGGGGTCCTGCACACTTTCCATGATGTCCTGCACAACCCTACTGAGGTCCTGCACACAATCTACGACGTCCTGCACAACCGTTCTGAGGTCCTGCACACGTCCCATGATATCCTGCACACTCCTACTGGGGTCCTGCACACGTTCCATGATATCCTGCACACTCCTACTGATGTCCTGCACACAATCTACGACGTCCTGCACACCCCTACTGGGGTCCTGCACACGTTCCATGATATCCTGCACACTCCTACCGAGGTCCTGCGCACAATCGACGACGTCCTGCACACCGCTACTGGGGTCCTGCACACTTTCCATGATGTCCTGCACAACCCTACTGAGGTCCTGCACACAATCTACGACGTCCTGCACAACCGTTCTGAGGTCCTGCACACGTCCCATGATATCCTGCACACTCCTACCGAGGTCCTGCGCACAATCGACGACGTCCTGCACACCGCTACTGGGGTCCTGCACACTTTCCATGATGTCCTGAATAACCCTACTGAAGTCCTGCACACAATCTACGACGTCCTGCACAATCGTTCTGGGGTCCTCCACACGTCCCAAGATGTCCTGCACACCCCTACTGGGGTCCTGCACACGTTCCATGATATCCTGCACACTCCTACTGATGTCCTGCACACAATCTACGACGTCCTGCGCAAACCCTACTGGGGTCCTGCACACGTTCCATGACGTCCTGCACACTCCTACTGAGGTCCTGCACACGTCCCATGATGTCCTCCACTCCTCTGCTGGGGTCCTGCGCACGTTCCATGGTGTCCTGCACACCCCTACTGGGGTCCTGCACACTGTCTGCGACGTCCTGCACACCTGTATTGAGGCCCTGCACACGTTCCATGACTTTCCGTGATGTCCTGCACAACCCTACTGAGGTCCTTCACACAATCTACGACGTCCTGCACAACCGTTCTGGGGTCCTGCGCACGTTCCATGGTGTCCTGCACACCCCTACTGGGGTCCTGCACACAATCTACGACGTCCTGCACAATCGTTCTGGGATCCTCCACACGTCCCAAGATGTCCTGCACACCCCTACTGGGGTCCTGCACACTCCTACTGAGGTCCTGCACACAATCTACGACGTCCTGCACAACCCTACTGGGGTCCTGCACACGTTCCATGATATCCTGCACACTCCTACCGAGGTCCTGCGCACAATCGACGACGTCCTGCACACCGCTACTGGGGTCCTGCACACTTTCCATGATGTCCTGCACAACCCTACTGAGGTCCTGCACACAATCTACGACGTCCTGCACAACCGTTCTGAGGTCCTGCACACGTCCCATGATATCCTGCACACTCCTACTGGGGTCCTGCACACGTTCCATGATATCCTGCACACTCCTACTGATGTCCTGCACACAATCTACGACGTCCTGCACACCCCTACTGGGGTCCTGCACACGTTCCATGATATCCTGCACACTCCTACTGATGTCCTGCACACAATCTACGACGTCCTGCGCAAACCCTACTGGGGTCCTGCACACGTTCCATGACGTCCTGCACACTCCTACTGAGGTCCTGCACACAATCTACGACGTCCTGCACAACCGTTCTGGAGTCCTGCACACGTCCAATGATGTCCTGCACACCTCTACTCGGGTCCTGCGCACGCTCAATGACGTCCTGCACACAATCTACGACGTCCTGCACACCCTACTGAGGTCCTGCACACAATCTACGACGTCCTGCACAATCGTTCTGGGGTCCTGCACACGTCCCATGATGTCCTGCACACTCCTACTGGGGTCCTGCACACGTTCCATGAGGTCCTGCACACAATCTACAACGTCCTGCACACTCCTACTGAGGTCCTGCACACAATATACGACCTCCTGCACAACACTACTGGGGTCCTGCACACGTTCCATGATGTCCTGCACACCCCTACTGGGGTCCTGCACACGTTCCATGATGTCCTGCACACCTCCGCTGGGGTCCTGGACACGTTCCATGATGTCCTGCACACAATCTACGACGTCCTGCACACCCCTACTGAGGTCCTGCACACAATCTACGACGTCCTGCACAACCCTACTAGGGTCCTGCACACGTCCCATGATGTCCTGCACTCCTCTGCTGGGGTCCTGCACACGTTCCATGATGTCCTGCACACCTCCGCTGGGGTCCTGCACACGTTCCATGATGTCCTGCACACAATCTACGACGTCCTGCGCAACCCTACCGGGATTCTGCACACGTTCCACGATGTCCTGCCCACTCATGCTGAGGTCCTGCACACAATCGACGACGTCCTGCACACCGCTACTGGGGTCCTGCACACTTTCCATGATGTCCTGCACAACCCTACTGAGGTCCTGCACACAATCTACGACGTCCTGCACAACCGTTCTGAGGTCCTGCACACGTCCCATGATATCCTGCACACTCCTACCGAGGTCCTGCGCACAATCGACGACGTCCTGCACACCGCTACTGGGGTCCTGCACACTTTCCATGATGTCCTGCACAACCCTACTGAAGTCCTGCACACAATCTACGACGTCCTGCACAATCGTTCTGGGGTCCTGCACACGTCCCAAGATGTCCTGCACACCCCTACTGGGGTCCTGCACACGTTCCATGATTTCCTGCACACAATCTACGACGTCCTGCACACCCCTACTGGGGTCCTGCACACAATCTATGACGTCCTGCACAACCCTACTGAGGTCCTGCACACGTCCCATGACGTCCTGCACACCTCTACTGGGATCCTCCACACGTCCCAAGATGTCCTGCACAACCCTACTGGGGTCCTGCACACAATCTACGACGTCCTGCACACCGCTACCGGGATTCTGCACACGTTCCACGATGTCCTGCCCACTCATGCTGAGGTCCTGCACACAATCGACGACGTCCTGCACACCGCTACTGGGGTCCTGCACACTTTCCATGATGTCCTGCACAACCCTACTGAAGTCCTGCACACGTTCCATGATGTCCTGCACACCTCCGTGGGGTCCTGCACACGTTCCATGATGTCCTGCACACAATCTACGACGTCCTGCACACCCCTACTGACGTCCTGCACACAATCTACGACGTCCTGCACAACCCTACTGGGGTTCTGCACACGTTCCATGATGTCCTGCACACTCCTACTGAGGTCCTTCACACGCTCCATGACGTCCTGCACACCGCTACCGGGATTCTGCACACGTTCCACGATGTCCTGCACAACCCTACTGAGGTCCTGCACACAACCTACGACGTCCTGCACACTCCTACTGGGGTCCTGCACACGTCCCGTGATGTCCTGCACACCTCTACTGAGGTCCTGCACACGTTCCATGATGTCCTGCACACCTCCGCTGGGGCCCTGCACACGTTCCATGATGTCCTGCACACAATCTACGACGTCCTGCACACCCCTACTGAGGTCCTGCACACAATCTACGACGTCCTGCACAACCCTACTAGGGTCCTGCACACGTTCCATGATGTCCTGCACACAATCTACGACGTCCTGCGCAACCCTACTGGTGTCCTGCACACGTCTCATGATGTTTTGCACACCTCCGCTGGGGCCCTGCACACGTTCCATGATGTCCTGCACACAATCTACGACGTCCTGCACACCCCTACTGAGGTCCTGCACACAATCTACGACGTCCTGCACAACCCTACTAGGGTCCTGCACACGTCCCATGATGTCCTGCACACTCCTACTGAGGTCCTGCACACGTCCCATGATGTTCTGCGCACATTCTACGACGTCCTGCACAACCCTACTGAGGTCCTTCACACAATCTACGACGTCCTGTACAACCCTACTGGGGTCCTACACACGTCATATGATGTCCTGCACAACCCTACTAAGGTCCTGCACACATTCTACGACGTCCTGCACACCTCCCTGGGGTCCTGCACCCGTCCCATGTTGTCCTGCACACAATCTACGACGTCCTGCACACCCCTACTGAGTTCCTGCGCACATTCTACGACGTCCTGCACACCCCTACTGCAGTCCTACACACGTTCCATGATGTCCTGCCCACTCCTACTGAGGTCCTGCACACAATCGACGACGTCCTGCACACCGCTACTGGGGTCCTGCACACGTTCCATGATGTCCTGCACAACCCTACTGGGGTCCTGCACACGTTCCTACGTCCTGCACACGTCCATGATGTCCTGCACACAATCTACGACGTCCTGCACAACCATTCTGAGGTCCTGCACACGTTCCATGATGTCCTGCACACCTCTGCTGGGGTCCTGCACACGTTCCATGATGTCCTGCACACAATCTGCGACGTCATGCACAACCCTACTGGGATCCTACACACGTTCCATGATGTCCTGCACACTCCTACTGAGGTCCTGCACTATCTACGACGTCCTGCACACCTGTATTGGGGTCCTGCACTCATTCCATGATGTCCTGCACAACCCTACTGAGGTCCTGCACACAATCTACGACTTCCTGCACAACCCTACTGGGGTCCTGCACACGTTCCATGATGTCCTGCACACTCTTACTGAGGTCCTGCACACTATCTACGACGTCCTGAACACCTGTATTGGGGTCCTGCACTCGTTCCATGATGTCCTGCACAACCCTACTGAGGTCCTGCACACAATCTACGACGTCCTGCACAATCGTTCTGGGGTCCTCCACACGTCCCAAGATGTCCTGCACACAATCTACGACGTCCTGCACACTCCTACTGAGGTCCTGCACACAATCTACGCCGTCCTGCACAACCCTACTGTGGTGATCCACACGTTCCATGATGCCCTGCACACTCCTACTGAGGTCCTGCACACGTTCCATGACGCCCTGCACACCTGTATTGGGGTCCTGCACACTCCTACTGAGGTTCTGCACACAATCTACGACGTCCTGCACATTCCCACTGAGATCCTGCACACATTCTACGACGTCCTGTACACCCCTACTGGGGTCCTGCACACGTCCAATGATGTCCTGCACAACCCTACTGAGGTCCTGCACACGTTCAATGATGTCCTGCACACTCCTACTGAGGTCCTGCACACATTCTACGAAGTCCTGCACACCCCTACTGGGGTCCTGCACACAATCTACGACGTCCTGCACAACCCTACTGAGGTCCTGCACACATTCCATGATGTCCTGCACACTCCTACTGAGGTCCTGCACACATTCTACGACGTCCTGCACAACCCTACTGGGGTACTGCACACGTTCCATGACGTCTTGCACAACCCTACTGGGGTCCTGCACACGTCCCATGATGTCGTGCACACAATCTACGACGTCCTGCACAATCCTACTGGGGTCCTGCACACGTTCCATGATGTCCTGCACACCTCCGCTGGGGTCCTGCACACGTTCCATGATGTCCTGCACACACTCTACGACGTCCTGCACACCCCTACTGAGGTCCTGCACACAATCTACGACGTCCTGCACAACCCTACTAGGGTCCTGCACACGTTCCATGATGTCCTGCACACCCCTACTGAGGTCCTGCACACAATCGACTACGTCCTGCACACCGCTACTGGGGTCCAGCACACGTTCCATGATGTCCTGCACACCTCCGCTGGGATCCTGCACACGTTCCATGATGTCCTGCACACAATCTACGACGTCCTGCACACTCCTACTGAGGTCCTGCACACAATCGACTACGTCCTGCACAACCCTACTGGTGTCCTGCACACGTCTCATGATGTCCTGCACACTCCTACTGAGGTCCTGCACACGTTCCATGATGTCCTGCACACCTCCGCTGGGGTCCTGCACACGTTCCATGATGTCCTGCACACAATCTACGACGTCCTGCACACCCCTACTGAGGTGCTGCACACAATCTACGACGTCCTGCGCAACCCTACTGGGGTCCTGCACACGTTCCATGACGTCCTGCACACTCCCACTGAGGTCCTGCACACACTCTACGACGTTCTGCACACTCCTACTGAGGTCCTGCACATAATCTACGACGTCCTGTACAACCCTACTAGGGTCCTGCACACGTTCCATGATGTCCTGCACAACCCTACTAGGGTCCTGCACACGTTCCATGATGTCCTGCACACAATCTACGACGTCTTGCGCAACCCTACTGGGGTCCTTCACACGTTCCATGACGTCCTGCACACTCCCACTGAGGTCCTGCACACACTCTACGACGTCCTGCACACTCCTACTGGGGTCCTGCACACATTCTGCGACGTCCTGCACACCCCTACTGAGGTCCTGCACATAATCTACGACGTCCTGTACAACCCTACTAGGGTCCTGCACACGTTCCATGATGTCCTGCACACAATCTACGACGTCCTGCACAACTCTACTAGGGTCTTGCACACGTCCCATGATGTCCTGCACAACCCTACTGGTGTCCTGCACACTCCTACTGAGGTCCTGCACACGTTCCATGATGTCCTGCACACCTCCGCCGGGGCCCTGCACACGTTCCATGATGTCCTACACACAATCTACGACGTCCTGCCCACCCCTACTGAGGTCCTGCACACAATCTACGACGTCCTGCACAACCCTACCAGGGTCCTGCACACGTTTCATAATGTCCTGCACACCTCCGCTGGGGTCCTGCTTACGTTCCATGATGTCCTGCACACAATCTACGACGTCCTGCACACCCCTACTAGGTTCCTGCACACGTTCCATGACGTCCTGCACACAATCTACGACGTCCTGCGCAATCCTACTGGGGTCCTGCACACGTTCCATGACGTCCTGCACACTCCCACTGAGGTCCTGCACACAGTCTACGACGTCCTGCACACCCCCGCTGGGGTCCTGCACACGTTCCATGATGTCCTGCACACACTCTACGACGTCCTGCACACCCCTACTGAGGTGCTGCACACAAACTACGACGTCCTGCACAACTCTACTAGGGTCTTGCACACGTCCCATGATGTCCTGCACAACCCTGCTGGTGTCCTGCACACGTTCCATGATGTCCTGCACACAATCTACGACGTCCTGCACACCCCTACTGAGGTGCTGCACACAAACTACGACGTCCTGCACAACTCTACTAGGGTCTTGCACACGTCTCATGATGTCCTGCACACTCCTACTGAGGTCCTGCACACGTTCCATGATGTCCTGCACACAATCTACGACGTCCTGCACACCCCTACTGAGGTCCTTCAAACAATCGACGACGTCCTGCACACCGCTACTGGGGTCCTGCACACTTTCCATGATGTCCTGCACACCACTACTAAGGTCATGCACACAATCTACGACGCCCTGCACAACCCTACTAGTGTTCTGCACACGTCTCATGATGTCCTGCACACTCCTACTGAGGTCCTGCACACGTTCCATGACATCCTGCACACTCCCACTGAGGTCCTGCACACACTCTACGACGTCCTGCACAACTCTACTAGGGTCTTGCACACGTCCCATAATGTCCTGCACACCTCTGCTGGGGTCCTGCACACGTTCCATGATGTCCTGCACACCTCCGCTGGGGTCCTGCACACGTTCCATGATGTCCTGCACAACCCTACTGAGGTCCTGCACACAATCTACGACGCCCTGCACAACCCTACTGGTGTCCTGCACACGTCTCATGATGTCCTGCACACTCCTACTGAGGTCCTGCACACAATCGACTACGTCCTGCACACCGCTACTGGGGTCCAGCACACGTCCCATGATGTCCTGCACTCCTCTGCTGGGATCCTGCACACGTTCCATGATGTCCTGCACACCTCCGCTGGGGTCCTGCACACGTTCCATGATGTCCTGCACACAATCTACGACGTCCTGCACATCCCTACTAGGGTCCTGTACACGTTCCATGATGTCCTGCACACAATCTACGACGTCCCGCAAAATCCTACTGGGGTCCTGCACACGTTCCATGACGTCCTGCACACTCCTACTGAGGTCCTGCACACGTTCCATGATGTCCTGCACACAATCTACGACGTCCTGCACACCCCTAATGAGGTGCTGCACACAATCTACGACGTCCTGCACAACTCTACTAGGGTCTTGCACACGTCCCATGATGTCCTGCACTCCTCTGCTGGTGTCCTGCACACGTCTCATGATGTCCTGCACACTCCTACTGAGGTCCTGCACACGTTCCATGATGTCCTGCACACAATCTACGACGTCCTGCACACCCCTTCTGAGGTGCTGCACACAATCTACGACGTCCTGCACAACACTTCTAGGGTCTTGCACACGTCCCATGATGTCCTGCACTCCTCTACTGAGGTCCTGCACACGTTCCATGATGTCCTGCACACCTTCGCTGGGGTCCTGCACACGTTCCATGATGTCCTGCACACAATCTACGACGTCCTGCACACCAATACTGAGGTGCTGCACACAATCTACGACGTCCTGCACAACTCTACTAGGGTCTTGCACACGTCTCATGATGTCCTGCACACTCCTACTGAGGTCCTGCACACGTTCCATGATGTCCTGCACACAATCTACGACGTCCTGCACACCCCTACTGAGGTGCTGCACACAAAATACGACGTCCTGCACAACTCTACTAGGGTCTTGCACACGTCCCATGATGTCCTGCACTCCTCTGCTGAGGTCCTGCACACGTTCCATGATGTCCTGCACACCTCCGCTGAGGTCCTACACACGTTCCATGATGTCCTGCACACAATCTACTACGTTCTGCACACCCCTACTGAGGTCCTGCACACAATCTACGACGCCCTGCACAACCCTACTGGTGTCCTGCACACGTCTCATGATGTCCTGCACACTCCTACTGAGGTCCTGCACACAATCGACTACGTCCTGCACACCGCTACTGGGGTCCAGCACACGTCCCATGATGTCCTGCACACAATCTACGACGTCCTGCACACCCCTACTGAGGTGCTGCACACAATCTACGACGTCCTGCACAACTCTACTAGGGTCTTGCACACGTTCCGTGATGTCCTGCACACAATCTACGACGTCCTGCGCACCCCTACTGAGGTGCTGCACACAATCTACGACGTCCTGCACAACTCTACTAGGGTCTTGCACACGTCTCATGATGTCCTGCACACTCCTACTGAGGTCCTGCACACGTTCCATGATGTCCTGCACACAATCTACGACGTCCTGCACACCCCTACTGAGGTGCTGCACACAAAATACGACGTCCTGCACAACTCTACTAGGGTCTTGCACACGTCCCATGATGTCCTGCACTCCTCTGCTGAGGTTCTGCACACGTTCCATGATGTCCTGCACACCTCCGCTGAGGTCCTACACACGTTCCATGATGTTCTGCACACAATCTACGACGTTCTGCGCACCCCTACTGAAGTCCTGCACACAATCTACGACGCCCTGCACAATCCTACTGGTGTCCTGCACACGTCTCATGATGTCCTGCACACTCCTACTAAGGTCCTGCACACAATCGACTACGTCCTGCACACCGCTACTGGGGTCCAGCACACGTCCCATGATGTCCTGCACACAATCTACGACGTCCTGCACATCCCTACTAGGGTCCTGTACACGTTCCATGATGTCCTGCACACAATCTACGACGTCCTGCACACCCCTACTGGGGTCCTGCACACGTTCCATGACGTCCTGCACACTCCTACTGAGGTCCTGCACACGTTCCATGATGTCCTGCACACAATCTACGACGTCCTGCACACCCCTAATGAGGTGCTGCACACAATCTACGACGTCCTGCACAACTCTACTAGGGTCTTGCACACGTCCCATAATGTCCTGCACTCCTCTGCTGGTGTCCTGCACACGTCTCATGATGTCCTGCACACTCCTAATGAGGTCCTGCACACGTTCCATGATGTCCTGCACACAATCTACGACGTCCTGCACACCCCTACTGAGGTGCTGCACACAATCTACGACGTCCTGCACAACTCTACTAGGGTCTTGCACACGTCCCATGATGTCCTGCACTCCTCTACTGAGGTCCTGCACACGTTCCATGATGTCCTGCACACCTCCGCTGGGGTCCTGCACACGTTCCATGATGTCCTGCACACACTCTACGACGTCCTGCACACCACTACTGAGGTCATGCACACAATCTACGACGTCCTGCACAACCCTACTGGTGTCCTGCACACGTCTCATGATGTCCTGCACACTCCTACTGAGGTCCTGCACACGTTCCATGATGTCCTGCACACAATCTACGACGTCCTGCGCACCCCTACTGAGGTGCTGCACACAATCTACGACGTCCTGCACAACTCTTCTAGGGTCTTGCACACGTCCCATGATGTCCTGCACTCCTCTACTGAGGTCCTGCACACGTTCCATGATGTCCTGCACACCTCCGCTGGGGTCCTGCACACGTTCCATGATGTCCTGCACACAATCTACGACGTCCTGCACACCCCTACTGAGGTGCTGCACACAATCTACGACGTCCTGCACAACTCTACTAGGGTCTTGCACACGTCCCATGATGTCCTGCACAACCCTACTGGTGTCCTGCACACGTCTCATGATGTCCTGCACACTCCTACTGAGGTCCTGCACACAATCGACTACGTCCTGCACACCGCTACTGGGGTCCTGCACACATTCTACGACGTCCTGCACAGCCCTACTAGGGTCCTGCACACGTTCCATGATGTCCTGCACACAACCAACGACGTCTTGCCCAACCCTACTGGGGTCCTTCACACGTCCCATGATGTCGTGCACACAATCTACGACGTCCTGCACAATCCTACTGGGGTCCTGCACACGTTCCATGATGTCCTGCACACTCCTACTGAGGTCCTGCACACGTTACATGATGTCCTGCACACAATCTACGACGTCCTGCACAACCCTACTAGGGTCTTGCACACGTCCCATGATGTCCTGCACACCTCCGCTGAGGTCCTACACACGTTCCATGATGTCCTGCACATAATCTACGACGTTCTGCACACCCCTACTGAGGTCCTGCACACAATCTACGACGCCCTGCACAACCCTACCGGTGTCCTGCACACGTCTCAAGATGTCCTGCACACTCCTACCGAGGTCCTGCACACAATCGACCACGTCCTGCACACCGCTACTGGGGTCCAGCACACGTCCCATAATGTCCTGCACTCCTCTTCTGGGATCCTGCACACGTTCCATGATGTCCTGCACACAATCTACGACGTCCTGCACACCCCTACTGAGGTGCTGCACACAATCTACGACGTCCTGCACAACTCTACTAGGGTCTTGCACACGTCCCATGATGTCTGGCACTCCTCTGCTGGGGTCCTGCACACGTTCCATGATGTCCTGCACACCTCCGCTGGGATCCTGCACACGTTCCATGATGTCCTGCACACACTCTACGACGTCCTGCACACCACTACTGAGGTCATGCACACAACCTACGACGTCCTGCACAACCCTACTGGTGTCCTGCACACGTCTCATGATGTCCTGCACACTCCTACTGAGGTCCTGCACACGTTCCATGATGTCCTGCACACAATCTACGACGTCCTGCACAACTCTTCTAGGGTCTTGCACACGTCCCATGATGTCCTGCACTCCTCTACTGAGGTCCTGCACACGTTCCATGATGTCCTGCACACCTCCGCTGGGGTCCTGCACACGTTCCATGATGTCCTGCACACAATCTACGACGTCCTGCACACCCCTACTGAGGTGCTGCACACAATCTACGACGTCCTGCACAACTCTACTAGGGTCTTGCACACGTCCCATGATGTCCTGCACAACCCTACTGGTGTCCTGCACACGTCTCATGATGTCCTGCACACTCCTACTGAGGTCCTGCACACAATCGACTACGTCCTGCACACCGCCACTGGGTCCTGCACACGTCCCATAATGTCCTGCACTCCTCTGCTGGGATCCTGCACACGTTCCATGATGTCCTGCACACAATCTACGACGTCCTGCACAACCCTACCAGGGTCCTGCACACGTTTCATAATGTCCTGCCTACAATCTACGACGTCCTGCGCAACCCTACTGGGGTCCTGCACACGTTCCATGACGTCCTGCACACTCCCACTGAGGTCCTGCACACACTCTACGACGTCCTGCACACCCCTACTGGGGTCCTGCACACAATCTACGACGTCCTGCACACCCCTTCTGAGGTCCTGCACATAATCTACGACGTCCTGCAAAACCCTACTAGGGTCTTGCACACGTTCCATGATGTCCTGCACACCTCCGCTGAGGTCCTACACACGTTCCATGATGTCCTGCACACCGCTACTGACGTCCTGCACACTTTCCATGATGTCCTGCACACCCCTACTGAGGTCCTGCACACATTCTACGACGCCCTGCACAACCCTACCGGTGTCCTGCACACGTCTCAAGATGTCCTGCACACTCCTACCGAGGTCCTGCACACAATCGACCACGTCCTGCACACCGCTACTGGGGTCCAGCACACGTCCCATAATGTCCTGCACTCCTCTTCTGGGATCCTGCACACGTTCCATGATGTCCTGCACACAATCTACGACGTCCTGCACACCCCTACTAGGGTCCAGTACACGTTCCATGATGTCCTGCACACAATCTACGACGTCCTGCACAATCCTACTGGGGTCCTGCACACGTTCCATGACGTCCTGCACACTCCTACTGAGGTCCTTCACACGTTCCATGATGTCCTGCACACAATCTACGACGTTCTGCACACCCCTACTGAGGTGCTGCACACAATCTACGACGTCCTGCACAACTCTACTAGGGTCTTGCACACGTCCCATGATGTCCTGCACTCCTCTGCTGGTGTCCTGCACACGTCTCATGATGTCCTGCACACTCCTACTAAGGTCCTGCACACGTTCCATGATGTCCTGCACACAATTTACGACGTCCTGCGCACCCCTACTGAGGTGCTGCACACAATCTACGACGTCCTGCACAACTCTTCTAGGGTCTTGCACACGTCCCATGATGTCCTGCACTCCTCTAGTGAGGTCCTGCACACAATCGACTACGTCCTGCACACCGCTACTGGGGTCCTGCACACGTCCCATAATGTCCTGCACTCCTCTGCTGGGATCCTGCACACGTCTCATGATGTCCTGCACATTCCTACTGAGGTCCTGCACACGTTCCGTGATGTCCTGCACACAATCTACGACGTCCTGCACACCCCTACTGAGGTGCTGCACACAATCTACGACGTCCTGCACAACTCTACTAGGGTCTTGCACACGTCCCATGATGTCCTGCACTCCTCTGCTGGGGTCCTGCACACGTTCCATGATGTCCTGCACACCTCCGCTGGGTTCCTGCACACGTTCCATGATGTCCTGCACACACTCTACGACGTCCTGCACACCACTACTGAGGTCATGCACACAACCTACGACGTCCTGCACAACCCTACTGGTGTCCTGCACACGTCTCATGATGTCCTGCACACTCCTACTGAGGTCCTGCACACGTTCCATGATGTCCTGCACACAATCTACGACGTCCTGCGCACCCCTTCTGAGGTGCTGCACACAATCTACGACGTCCTGCACAACTCTTCTAGGTCCTTGCACACGTCCCATGATGTCCTGCACTCCTCTACTGAGGTCCTGCACACGTTCCATGATGTCTTGCACACCTCCGCTGGGGTCCTGCACACGTTCCATGATGTCCTGCACACAATCTACGACGTCCTGCACACCCCTACTGAGGTGCTGCACACAATCTACGACGTCCTGCACAACTCTACTAG